>WAAG01077050.1:0-12307 GCA_013390105.1 Tichodroma muraria
AGGCAAGGGCTGTTTCTCTGCGTGTGTGTGGACCTCAGACAAGGCTCCTAAAGTGCTATTAGTGTGTAGAAGGAATAGTAATAATAATAACAACAGCAGCATATGGAGTTCAAATTCTGACAGACAGCTCAGAGCCATTACACATTCAGGAGAATGAAACACAGTCAAGCCCAAGACAGCAATTTTCATCCGAGACCAAATTTAACAGTTTGGCAGGGTAACCAAATTTGGTGTTATGTAACCTGGGCTTTGCAACTTCAAACCCTGGGTTTATTTAAGTTTTGGGAGATTTTCCTTCCATTTCCATACGGTTCAGTCTGCAACTGGCAGTGTTTTAGGGCTGGCTTGCTGTGAGTTCTACCCTACTGCAAATGACGTTTGGAAATCTGAAAAGAAGGTTTCTTTAATTAACTGAAAACCAGAGCCCATAGTCTACTTGATATGAAAAATAGACCAAATTATAGTGGTATTCATAGCCTGCTGGAATGGTTGGTTGTTTTGGAAAAAAATTGTTTTTAAAGGAGGCTTGCCAAGAAACTGTTCTGTCAGGAAATGATAAATGGCAGTTCGGAGACTTGAGTGGCCTGTGCTGTATGTATGTGCCTTGGTAACTGCTGACTCAACCCTGTGTGCTCCTGATGGCTCCCACATTTGCAGCAAGGGAATTTACAGTCCTGATTCACGAACTCATTACTGTCCTGCAGTTGGGGACTTTTGCACATGGCCTCAGGATTGTTTTATCTGAAAACAATGCAAACACATTTCTTTAAATTGCGCTTCAGATAACCTTTTGGTTTTCATTACTTTTATAGTGTATGCTAGAAACCTTGCAATTTCTTTTCCAAAACTATAGTTTGTCTGAATGTTCCCTGCCAAGTTTGGTGTTTTCTCTTTAAGTTGGATTTTTTTTTTAAAGTATGTTTTCTATGAAGCTGTGAAGTTTTAAGGAATTTAAATAACAGAACAGCGAAGGCTTGGCTAGAATTTGCATAACAGGGTTGGGTTTTAAAAAGTAAAAGAAAAGACTGTCTCCGTGCACTGAAGAAAGGTCTGCTTTACACAATGCACCATTTAGTCACAGGAGTTCTTTGCAGTGACATGTGTCATTTACTAGATTCTATTACTGTAGGGGATATGTTGCGTGCAAGTGGACAAACCTTTGGAGTGTGCTCTTCTGAGTGCTGACTGTGATCCATCTTTTCAGGGCATTTATATTACCTTAATCCCATTGACATCAATAAGTTTACTCCTCATTTACTCTGGAATGAAAGAGGAGTGAACTGGGACTATTGTATATTTAGGCGACATTGTTGCAAAACATGTCCCGTTCCTGAGTCAGCGGAGGGAGAGAGAGAGAGAGCTTCGTGCAGTACACAGAGCTCAAGGCATTATTGTTTTTCTAACGTTGCCTAATGAATCTGGCTGAAAAGGGTCACACAAATGGCGGAAAAAATTTGCATCTACATGTCCACGAGAAATTATGCTGTGTGCTTGTAAAGATGAAGTACAGATTAAAGAGTTTGGAGATAATTTGATAGAAAATATATTGATTCATTGCCTTTAGTTTGAATGTTAGAGTTCCTAGGCACCTTAGGAAGAATTTGTGTATTTGGTCGTTTGCATCCTTGAAAACCTTTTTAGCATTCACATAGGAGGCAGTTGTGAAAATGCCAAGTACTTCAAGGATCCCTTCTCTGCCCTGGCTCCATTATTTTTCTGCCCTGGCTCCTGTTCTTTGCTGTTCCTGAACAAATCCTGCCTCTGCTTCCCTTTTATTTACCCCATATATGGCACTGGGGCGCAGAGCAGCTGCAAAAAGCTGGATGGAGAGCTCTGCCCACACCCTCAGTGCTCCTTGCCTTTGATAGATGCTGTTACTTGTATATTGAGGGCAGCACGGCTCCTTGGGGTGCGTTTAATTGAAGGCAGCACCTACCTAAAGCAACTAACTTTACTAAACTACTATTAAACTACCTAAAATAACCTTCTGCTCTGTGATTTCCCAGTGACAAACCCGCTGACAGCTTTTATGTGCAGTGATTAGGAGAAGAGTAATGTGAAATGCAGATATCTCTGCCCCCTACAGCCACTCAGGTGCTGGTTTTCACATAATATGCCATTGATTCTGCAAGTTTTGCATATTGAGCTAAGGGAAGTACCAGTGCTGATTAGCATCAGTGTGAACAGGGACACTCTGGGAAGAACTGAACATGACTTCATGGGGAACTACATCAGTGAAAGAAATGAATGCTGACCTTGGCATTTGAGTTCCAGCATAAATAACTGTAGGTGCAGAAATAGCACACACGAATCACGGAACGAGTAAAATTAAATTATTTGACATTTCTCACATGCTTACAAGTTTTGCTGCGTCAGGTATTGGTATATAATGAGAGATGGGAAAAATGTTATTAACATGAGAGTCAGAAGAATCACAGAATAACTAAAAATAATCCTAAACTTAAGATTTCAACAAGAGTTCCTGATTACTCTCTTCATTTTCTCTATTTGTTCCAATATTCTGGGTCCAGCAATGGGGTATCCCGGTCTTTCACCTTTAGAGACTTCAGAGTGTGAATCTGTTTCCAGGGTTGCCTAGTTTTGCAGCACTGGAATGACTGCTCCAGAAATATAATGATGTCTGTCTCCTGGGGTGGCTGATTTAAAACCTTTGCCATGAGCAGTGACCCCCGAGTGAGTAAAGTGCGTAATTAGTACAGGTGTTCACTGGACTAACAAAAGCATTTGTAGGCTCAGGGACAGTCTGCAAAGATTGAGTTAATGTCATTTTCCACACAGGGCAAGCTGCTTTGTCCAGCAGGGACATACAAGCCCTAAATTAACTGTAGAATTATAGACAGACCATAATTGCAATACATAAGGAGAGAAACCTCATTCTGACCTCTTGTATTGTGCTTTCACTTGTATTGTGCAAAGTTACAGACTATGTGTTTCACTTCTATCCAAAGACATGGATCTTCCTCAGTGAAAAGCTCACCAGGGGTCGAGGGCACTCAGAGAGTAAGGGAAGTGGGGAGCATTTTGCAGCAGTGCGTTGCAAACAAGCTTGACAGCGTTTCCTCTGTGTGAAATATTCCTGTAGAAATGGACCCCTGGAAAATGGCACTTATTTCTACGTGTCAGTTGCATTGGAGGAACGCTGTGATTTAAGCAAGCTTACGCTTTAGCCAGAGGCTTATTTTGCTATTGTGCTAGGCGCTCTGTTGTGCAGCAGCAGGGGGAAAAAACACAAAGAATCAAGATAAAGTTATATTTGTGATGATGTGTCTGTGTGTCTGCACATCATCTGCAGGCTGTGGATTTATTAGTTTTTAAGTCAGTAGAACTGTTGTATAAATAATGCATATCAGAGCTGGTCCCACATGGTCTACTCACTTGCACATGTACACTGTGAGTACTCCCTGAGCCAGAGAGGAGTAAGTGCAACCAGACCTCCTCTGTCCTCTCTGAAAATCAGCTTTTAAAAGGCAGTGTCAGACACTTGTGTCATCATGACAGTCCATGTCCCTTCTAGAAAGATGCACTGGCGTGTTTATTGTGGGGGGTTCAGGCGGCGTGGGTGCCGTTCCTGGCTCGGACATTGTTTTCTGCAGAACCTGAGGCAAGTCATTTCACTTTCTGTTGGTTCCATTTCCTCAGCCGTGAGTATTGGGTGTGATAAACATTTTGAGGCTTGGAGGTCAAGAATGAAAACAGAAGCACTTGGTCACATTTATAATTTTTGTTATTCCCACTGCTGTTCTGGATTTATCTTAAAACTGAGGTGTAACTTGAAAAGTTTATTTCTTGACTTAGATATAACTTGAAAAGTTTATTTCTTGATGGCCCTGGTACTTTTTAAGTCCAGGCTGGGTGAGGTTCTGAGCAACCTGGTCTAGTGGAAGGTGTCCCTGCCTGTGGCAGGGATGTTGGAACTATGAGATGATATTTAGGGTCCCTTCCAACCCAGGACTTTCTATGACTCCATGAAAATATAAATCAACTATGAGCAGAAGCATCTTACACTCTAAAGGAGGTGTGATGTTTGAGACCGAAGTAAAGCCCTTTAACATTTCAGAGCAGATGTGTCAGAGCTAAAGCTGTTAGTCAAGTCACATAAAGCCATCCATGAAAATGGATGAAAAAAATCTTTATTAATTCTGAATTATGTTAACATTTTAATCTGTAAGGCCTTTAGTAGGTATTATGTGACAACTTTTTTCAAAGGTTGCATGATTAGGGGTGAATGAATTTCTCCTGAGTAGCTGATTGCTCTCTCTTTTGGATTGGGGCAAAAATACTACTTAAAAGAGATTAGCAGAAAAAAGAAAACAAATTACTCCAGAGTAACCTCTTTCACTCATTCAAGGAAAATATGCAGAGAGAAAATAGGAAATGCCTGCAGCTAAACCAGTTTGTGTGGTGATACCCAGATCTCCCAAGGAAAGCGTGGTCTGGCCCCTGAGAACACCAGTGATCAATCTCCAGGAGGAGCAGGCTGCAGCTTGCTTCAGCCACTGGGTGCTGCTTCTCTGGTGTTCCCTTCCTGGAGTGCCACCGTCAATGAAATCTCCCTGGCAGATGAATATATGAATGATATTACCCAAGTAATATTATATATTTCACCAAATGAAATACCCAAGGCAAACTTGGTCCCTCTGTGGAGGACCACCCTTTATGTGACCATTAAAGTGGTGTCTCTCATGCCTTGCAGCTACTGAAGATCCTGTAGAGCTCTTTGGCTGTCTCAGAGAGGATTCAGCACTTCCTTTCTGCCACCGTGATGCTTTCCCCTGCTTTTGCTGTATCACTGCTTTCTGTTCCTGTCTGTAAACGCTGAGGAGTGTTACCCTGTGCTGTGAAACAGACGCTGCCTCCCATCGCTGAGAAGCTACATTTTGTTACTGATTTAACAGGGGCCAGTGCAGCCCTGGATGGCAGGGGCCGGGTGGGAGAGGGCCAGCCACGTGTTCATGCTCTGCCTTTGTGCAATTGATAACAGTCCTGGCTGGAGGTGGAAATGGAGAAGGGAAACGTCACAAAGCTTTATGTTCAGGACTGTCACCACCTCTGCCTGAAGAGTCTTCCAGCATTTCATCATGTCTAGACTATATGTGCTGTGTGATCTTGTGTAGTAGCCTCCTCTGTCATAATATAATATTACAAAGCCCAAAGCCCTTTTTAGTTTTGAACAGTAAATGGTCATCGTTATCTTCAGAATGAACAATTCAGGCTACTGCCTAAGAACTAGAAGAGTAAGAGGTGGATGCACATCTAACATCTGGAGCTGGGCAGATCACTTAGTCTTCAAGCCTGTCATAATGATTAACCAGCTAGGAAAGGCTGTGAGCCTTTTTGCTTCCACCACGGAGCAGTTGCTTATGCTGCCAAGAGATCCACTTTTGAGTCATGGTTTACCAGTCCAAGCAAATGCCCAGCCTGGCTGTATTCCTAGAAGTTACTGACAAAGAAATGCACTAAGGATTTTTTGTTATCTCTGTCATCCATTAAATTTTTCAAGCATGTTTTTTTATCAGGAACATTTGCTTACTTTTGAAGGCATTATAGCTTAAAATGTGGTGGAAAAGAGCCTTGATATTTTAACTGACTCAAAACCAGAGGGAGACCTGCAATGGGAGTAATTGGGAAAGTTAACCCATGCAGAACTTGTTACCAGTAGCAGCCAAATGATCTGTCTCTTAGTTTTCAAAATGTATGAACCCTCCAAAGTGATGGGAAATTGGCTTAACACCATAAGGTTATATTTAAGCAGTAGGAAAAAAAGGGAACATGTATGAGTCTTTACAATCTAGGTTTGGAGACCTTGGTGTATACAGAAGACTTGTTTTCAGGGTTTCCTCTGCAAGAAAGTTGGTCAGAAGCTAACTCTGGTAATTGAAGCTGATATTCTTGCATAACTGGTTGGCTTCAGAATTAGAAATTTTAAGCAAAAACATCTAAAACTACAAAATGCATAACAAAATAATCACTTCATTCCCCCCGAATTCAGCTGGCAGAGCTGTTGAACTCCTGCAGGCATGGTAATGACTTTGTATGACCCATGAAATTTGACTGAAAACCCTTCTTCATTAGCAGTTGGTTGCCTTTGTTGTAGTTTTGCTCCTGGTATCCATAAGATCTCCTAGTTTGCCTTTATGAATAACACCATGACAGCCAACAAGCAGTTTCTTTTCCTTGTAAACATGGGTTTCCACTGGTAAATATATTACATTCTAGTTCCCTCATTGGTTGTTTGCTGGCTTGTGATTGATTGTATCTGCCTCCACTTTTCTAAGTGCTCAGTAAACAAATGGAATGTGCTTTTGGGATGTCCATTGATTTTAGAGGGTGCAGAGCACCTGCATCTTCTCTGGATTTCAGTGGGTTTTTGCTGGATGCTTAAATTTCTACAAAACGCAAGTGGTTTTATTTTTAGAGGATTCTGAAGGAGATATTTCCAGGGATATGATTTCAGCAGAATTGAATGATGTCTAGAAAGGCTGGGGGAGTAGAGTGGGCTCACAGACTTTTTATCACCACTGAATTTCACCTCTGATCTCTGTGCAGCCCCTGGGAATGAAAAGTGCCTTTGGAATTGTGTGTGGTTTTCTTTCGTTCCACTGAGCTTTCCCACTGAAATTTTCTGTCTTGCATCTGTGTCTTTGTAAAGCTTAATGCAATGGCAAAACAAGAGGCCGCCTCCTTTCTGAGGAGCAGGCTCAAGCAAACAGGAACACAGCCCTGGTTTTGTGTGTTCAAAATGGGTGCAAACTTGCCACCTTATTTATCACCAGGATTTCTAACCTTCAGATGCCATAGCCCATAAATGACTTCTCCATAATAATATTTATCAAAGTATTTCTGGTCTAATTATTCATGCTGAGCTTGTTCTCTAAAAATTTCTCTTGAAAGAATCTTTTTAAAGATTTTTCTTTTGAAAACAAATTCATGACCACATCAAACAGAGATTCATGTTGTCGTTAGTTTAATTACCAGCAGCCCTCAGGGAAAGCTCGCTCAAAACTCACTGTTGTTGTAATTGCTTCTCTCCCTTTCTCTCCCCCACTCTTTTTACCTTCCCATTTTTGATTGCTGCAGAAGTCATCATATGGTTATTCATTTTTTAAGCTCATTTTAGGTACTAAGGGGTTTATGCCCTTTTTTTGTCCATATAGTAACTATCAAATTATAAATAATTTGATAGTAGATTATGGATGCTGAAAAAGGAGCTGGCAAAAAAAAAAAAATTTTGAGATAACAGTTGAAGTTATCTTTGTTTTTAACTTTTTAAGCAAAAAGGCAGATAGTGGTATCCACCCCAGTGCCATGCCACGAGATCAGATCCATAACCTGTGGATCTATTCCAGCCATAAAAGCCACTGCACCAAGTCTGGCTTTATTCCCTTTGAAAAGCAGTATGGATGCCTCATTTGGATGAAGTGCAAAACATAACATAAGCAGTGCTGACCTAACACGACATGATACATGGCAGATTTGCTTTAAAAAGAGCAGCAGTCTCAAATCTGTTTTGAATTAGAAAAAGTGTTTGAGGGAAAGGAAGGAAAAAGGGAACCATTTCGTAGCAGGCATCTGAAAAATAACAGTTTGGAGGAAGGAGGAAAAATTGTCAGGCAAAACCTTACAGTTAAAGCTGAAAAATGTATTTCTAACACTGGGGATTATGAGTGCGTATCTTATTCTTTGTTTTTTTAAAAATAAAATCTTGGCAACTTAAGTGCATACTATGATGGTCCAGCATGAGAACAGCTACTCAATGGTGAAATTTTCAGCAGTACTCTGGCAAGAGGTTATTAGTCATAGTCCCAGTATCATACAAGAGCCAGAGCCAAGGATTTAAGAAGCAAAACATTCCCCTTTGGAGAGAGGTCAAGATTAGTCACTTTTGTTTTCTTTAATGGGGGGAGGGGGACAGTGGGAGTTTGGTTGATTTGGGGTTTATTTTGCTGTGGAGAAGAGTTTTGGACATATTTTTATGCCAGTTGGGTCTTGTACTCTTTGCTTTTTAACCCTAAAGTGCTGTAAATATGCCACTGTTCCACACCAGGAACGGGAATCTACAGCTAGGGGAAAACTGTTGTCTGACAGCCAAACTTCTGACAAGGAAAATATGGAGTGATATTCAGAGGCTGCGCTGCCGTGGTTCAGCCAGCAGAAAGGGTCCTCCAGAGACAAGAACCACAGGGAGTTGTCTTCACATCTGTGGAACTGAAGCATCTGAAGTACAAGTGCCTGTTAGCTAAGCAGTGTGCCTTACTTTCCTCTGCAGATGGGTACCGGGGTGCTCAGCCAGAAGGACCCCACAGAGAAACATTTTGCTGAACAAGGATGTAATTGAGAATGGGAAAGCAACCTGTTTTCCAACCTTCTGTCTCGATAATAAAAACCAGAAAGGTGCTGTGAAGTTTTCCTTGAGACTGGAAGATGTGCCCAGGACAAGGAGAGTATTTTTAAGGTTTTGTTAGAGCCACTCGTCCAAGCTGATGTTAAGAATGTTTATTGCATCTGAAGGTGGGCCGCTGACTGTGCTGCCTCAGTTTACCTCAGGTTGTGATGGCAATAACAGGACTTATCTGCTGTGCTTATAAGTTGTAAGCTTATAAGTTGTGCTTAAACCTGGTGCACCCAGGTTTGCACTGTGCTGTAGATGCACTAAACGCGGAATTATCCTGAATAATAGAATATCCTGAATAGAATATCCTGAGTGGGAAGGGACCCACAAGGGTCATCAAAGTCGAACTCCTGGCCCTTCAGATGACCATAATTTATTCTAGAACTCTATTCAGACCATGACACAGAGATAAGGGGCTTTTTCTCCTGGCTTCTTTGATCAATATTTCCACTGTATTTCTTGTTATCTTAAGCCTGTTTCCCATCCTCCATAAGGCTGGATTTCAATTTAAGCATAATTTGGGAAGCTGTTTATAATTATGGTGCTGGATGGATATCCAGCGATTTTTGCAGATACATTAACTTCTAATACTTCTGGTATCATTGATTCACTTGTAAAGAAAGAATCCCTCCCTTCTTGCCAACTCATGTCTTATTTTTAAACAGAGAGGGAGGAAAGTTGTGTCTGGTCAAAGAGATACTGTTTCCTGAAGGTGGGGCTCTAGTTAATGAAGATAAGCTAATACTTGAAAATATCAGAGTATTCAGTTAATAGGATAGGGGGATTTGATCATCTTTGGTAGTTTCTGATGAAAGTTATATTTAGAGACAAGACCCTCACCTTCACTTTCCTGGCTTCTGCAAGGAAGGAAAAATATTCCAAACTCCCTTGTTTATCTAATGACACACTTTTAATTTAGATGAAAGGGTTAAAATAACAAATACTGACCTTTGTAATATTTTAGAGAAAAAAAAAAAAATGCTGTATCCTGAGGCAGCACTGGGCCAAAGACTGTAGATTTTGGATGCTGTTCTAACTTGAAAATTTCCATGTGTTTTAAGTCTCGTCTGATTTATCTAAAACAAGAGTCAACCACAAATTTTAATTGCTTGGCTATAGCCTTCTGGATGCCAGATAGATCTGCAAGCGTTGCACACATCTGGGCACGGACTGAGCGCTGGCAGGCCAGCAGGACTGGCCTGGGAGCCTGGGGAGTGGTGAGCCAGCAGACAGGCCTCGTGGCCCAAGACTGCATCTAGAACTAAAGAAAGGCTCTCAGGAAAAGCTGGTTTCCAACAGTTTGGGTGCTTTAAAGAAGCCAAATATTTTTGCAAGTTGTTAATAGCAGAAACAAAAGCGCTGAACCCAGACCACAGGTCTCTGGTCTCTCTTCTTCAGTGGCAGCTGTTTCCAGTCCTGCTTCTGACCATCTCCTGCAGCCACATCCATCATGGTCCTCATTTCTGTCTTACTAGCATTTTAGGAATTACCTTCCCAACATTTTTACCCTCAAGCCTTTCTGAATCCTCTCCACTTCTAAAAGAATATAGAATCATTATAGAATGGCCTGGGTTGGGAGGCACCTTAAAGATCATTCAGTTCCAACCCCCTGCCATGGGACACCTTCCACTAGACCAGGCTTCTCAGAGCCCCATCCAACCTGGCCTCAAACACTTCCAGGGATGGAGCATCTGTAACTTCTCTGTGCAGCTTCCAGAGCCTCACAGCAAAGAATTTCTTCCTTACACCTAGACTAAATTTCTCCTCTTCCAGTTTGAACCCAGAAAAAAAAATTTTAAAAAATTCTTAAAATAAGTGCTTTTCCAAAATCTTTCCACCTTTTGAGGTCTTATACTCCCTAACAGTCCATGACCATATGTATTTCACTCTCCTGTAATTTAATTCTCCCAGTTGCCAGCATCCTACCAACCTCTTTGTTAGGAGTGGTTTGTATTTGTCTTACTTTGCTTCTCTTAGTCAAGCAGCAAGTTACAGACAAAGAATCTTTTGATGGTGACCTGTAAAAAACCAGACCAACTTGTTTGTAACTTTTGATTTCTACTTATTCCTCAAAGTTTTTAAGATCTTAAAGGAATTGCTCTCTTACATAAGCACAACACCTGTTGTTGCTGCTTGTTTCTTTGTAGGGAAAAGTGGCAGTATCATAGAAGAGAGTTTTGATAACATGCTGCTAATATTCTGTATTTGGTCGGCTGTATTTTATATTATATTATTTATTCCATCGCATATTACTGAAGAGGCATTTTCATATAAGTTTTTTCATTTTTGACCCATCAGAGCATGTCTCTTACTACCACTGGTTTCAAATATAATTCAGGGGAGACACCTAATCTGAAAAATGACATTATAATTGTAACCTACACTCTTCTAAGAATTATGAAATAAAAGGAGCTAACAGTTAACCAGAGATGTCATATTTCCAAAAACTTTGAGGAAGCTTTTAGAGAAACACGCTTTCTTTGAGAAAAAGAACATTTGGAAAAGAAAAATAATTCTCTGCAGTTTAGTTACTTGCTAATCAAAATTGCTTTCCCAATCCTAATGGAAAGAACAGATGCATAAATCAACCGTGTAATTTCTCCCATTTCCTATAGCTTGAGCATTTGCTACCCTAGGTCTTGTGCTGCACAACCAGAACAAAATTCTTCAAACAAGCAAAAATTAAAGTGCCACAAGTGTTAAAGTCAGTTACCAAATGGCTGCATGCTGGTGTTGCCAGTTTGTTTCAATTCCCAAAACATTTTTTTAAAAAATGTGACAAAACTGAGTTTCTTTACAGTGCATTAGGAATTTACTAATAATACTAAATAAATACTAATTTCTTTGTAATAGTTCATTGATATTAAGATAACTTCTGGAGAATCAGAGCCAGCAACTGGTTTATAAATCCTGGTTGTTGCTGAGCTCTGATCCTGACTCAGCGGCTCAGAATTTTCTCCCCAGGGTCATCAGCCTCCGTTGAATGCACAAGCAGTGCACCCTGATCAATGGTGAATTCTCAGCAGCTGTTCAAGGGCTCTTACTACAAAAAATAAGTGGTTTTTATGCTTTTGAGAAGTGTAAGATAAATATTTTCCTATAGAAATACACAGCAAGAGGAGAGCAGCAACAGTCTCAGTTTATTGAAAAAAACAGAACAATTTTTAGTGTCTCAAAAGCAGAGTTTGTCTGATAGCTCTAAGCAAGAGAGCTGATTTTAGAAATCAGGGTGTAGCAAGTGCCTTTCTTTCATAAAATGTTTTTTGTCTGAAAAGTATCCATTTTATTTGTCAGTTAAGACAGTGGTTACAGTGTTCATATGTTTTCATTGACTAGAAAGAGCCTTGTCCTTGTAACCCTCAAAACCTGTGAATTTTGTTCCTCAGAAGCTCAGCCCTCCTGTTTTCCGAGCAATGATCAATCTTAGAGTGTTTTTTCACTGGCTCCACTTCTTCTATCCTTCCCCTGGACACCACAGACATACTTTCTTCTTTGGCCAACTCTCAAGAGAAAGTACAGACAGTCTGGAGAGCAAATTCTCTTCATTCTCCTTTAAACACCTCAGTGGTGGGAATATAACCTCCAGCAAAACTGCTGCCTCATCTCAGGCAACAAAATAAATACATCAAAGCCAGAAGTTTTGATAGAGGATTTTGCAAGAATCTGGGATCTTGGGTATTGAAAATGGAAGGGAGGCAAATTCCATGATTTTTGAAGAATCATGCACCTGAAGAAAGAAACATTCCTTAATAATATTGAAACCATTGGTCTCTCCTTCCACCATTATAGAGCAATCTTTAAAATAAATCCTCTAGGAAGATTCCTATACCTATCCCTGAACTCCTCTAGAAAGCCACTCCTAACATCCTACTTGTTCCTGTCCTCAGAGCCCTCCAG
>WAAG01077052.1:0-10228 GCA_013390105.1 Tichodroma muraria
AAAAAATATGAAAAATATGAAAATATGATCCATTCCATTAAAAATGGAAAATTCACTTCATACCGACACTTTGAAAATGTGGCCTACACTATAGATTCTTGATATATAGGCTACAGACACTAATATTTTTCCTGCTACAAGACTGTAAAGTTCAACAAATGATTTAAAACTGATTTCTATTATAATTCACACAATTGTAAATAAGGTAAATAAAAGAAAAATTAAATTATTCATAGCGAGAAAGAATGATATCCTTTTCTTTCTTCTCCATCTTTTAAAAGGCTTTTTAATTCACCATTTCTTCCTTTTTATTTCCCTTTTGTTTGATAAGCTTTTTTTGAATTTCCCTTCCCTGCATCCTGCATTCAGGGCGAAACCATTCATGCAGAATTCATCACAGGAAAACAAACATAATATCTCACTCCCATAATCCCAAGAGGGCATTAACTGAAATTACCAGTTCTTGGGAAATCCGCATAGAAAAAAAAGCAGGAGAAATTACTATAGCCAAGTTGTCAGGGAAACTGTTAGCACACTGGCAGCTCAGGAAAATGGGCTATTTGAAACACTTTCTACTAAGTACCCAAGCAAACTATAGGGTCGTTTGTGGGGATTGGAGACACACAAAGCCTGAAAGCATTATTGCCTTTGAAAGGCTTGGTAACTCCTGGCTATTGTGGGGGAGCGCCCTGCAGAATGGACCCTTGCTACCTTTTCAGCACAGACATAGAGTTCTATGAATAGCACTCGGCTAATTCCCCCTTTGTGGAAGTCTTTAGGAAGCTTTTCATTGTATAGCCCATTCTATAGAGCTCCTAAAGCCAAAAGATAAGAGTTTTCTAAGGAAATTGTCCAATTCTAAGTGAGCTTTTAAAAAATTATTTATGTCCAGCCCTCCTACATTTCCTTTGCTACTCAAGGGGCAACAATTATCACAGCGAGCAGCAGACAGACTTTTGTGCCAGAACTTCAATGCTTTTGGTCCTGCACGAGTACACGAAAGGACAGCACTCTGCCAATTCCAAACGCCCAGGCAGATCCTGTAAGCTGCTCCTAAGTCCCAGAGCTAACGTGCAACACAAGTCTGTAATGATCAGTGCAACACTCCCCTGAGCTCTGTGTTAGGGAAGGCTTCAGACTGCGACACGACCTGAACTTAGGGCACGCTGGGAATCTGCTGCTGGGGTGAGAGACCGGCTCCAACAGCCCTCCCTACACAGATGCAACTCAACTCAGACGGTGTCTTGTTTTGCTGCGCTACTACAAACACATGCAACTGCAGTTGTGGCTGGGAGAGCGGAAGATGAGAGCTAGAGCAGGAGGTCTTGTGGTATAACTGCCCCTGAAGTAGCATTTTTGTGAGGAGAGTAATGCAGATGAAAAAGAGAAAAAGCAGCACCCCTATGCCGACCAAACTTTCAAGTTGACCTTGTTATGAACATCTGACCAGTCAGAGCAAGTACATTAACTGTGGGCCAGGGTAGATGGTGGAAAGAGGGACAAGAAATCCTAGGCTTTTAGCCTGACCCAGGACTGCAGTGGGTATGTGACAAGTAAATAAATGTCTTTCATATCATATGAGGAGATGCCTTAGTCAATTGACGGTACCAGGTGTGGAGCTCTTGCATACCCATCATCATGTTCCAGAAGCTCAAGCAGGCAGTAGCAGATTTCACATTATCATTGCATTCACATGGATCAGACAAAGAGACCCATGATCAAAAATACATAAGTCAGTTTGGGTTATTCTAAACATAGTCCACGCAAGGGTGTGAGGGGAAAACACCAAGAGATAAAGACTTGCTGACAACAGTAACAGGTTAACATCAGAGTAAATACTGAGATTTTGGGGGCCATCCCAAGGTTTTTCTCCCCATATTCCCTCTTTCAGGAATATTGCCTATGCTATACCATGCTTAACTATATCAATAGTTATTTGATTACAGATTTTGAGATCTGATAAAGACAAAGTTTTGTGACCTGATTTTACCTTCTGTTTCACAGGTTATGGAAAGTTTCCTGTATGGCTTGCTCATAGAGCGTTAAAGTATTCCTCTTTCTCAGATTACTCCATTTGCCTGTGCGAACTACAGACCTACCAGCCCTGGAGCTCCATCTAACTTGTACCTACTCATCCTCCCCTAAAGTGCTTGCCATCTCTGGCTCTCTTTCACCTTAGAGCGTGAGGATGTGCACGCACATATACAAGGTGAGTTAAGAGGTTAAAAGGGTGAATTTGTGCTGGGAGCACCATGTAGATGATTGGAGGCTCAGCTTGGCACAAGAAAAAAGGCCAAGGCACGCCAGAATTTGCAGAGACATATTCCTCAAGTTGCTTGAACTGTACTTGGCTCTCAGACTCCCGGCAAAGACCACGAGACTGAAGGTCGCCGTGTTCACACAGAGAATTGTTAAGCACGTGAGTGCACACACCATTCATTCCATGCACATCTGAGGCCCTGCCGTCAAGAGCATTTTGCCATATGCGTTCCTCCCTATACAGGGCTTCCCCTTACCCAGACAAGGAGCAGCCATTACATTCAGGTCATTCATTTCACTGGCTATAAACCTCCAGAGCAGAGCAGCCTAGCCTGCAGTTTTGCCTTTCTATGCTCTGAGGAAAAACATTCATTGTAGTTCTCCAGGTTACCAAGCACATAAAACTGATGGAAAACTACTGGGGTTAAAGAGGCTTGGGAAAAAGAGTGAAATCCAAGTCTGTAGCCCCAAGGGCAAGAAGGGATTGCACGGCACCATCTGGACAGCCTGCCCACAACATTTGGCTCTTCCCAGCGGTGCTTACACTCACCTTCCTTATAAATTAACCTGCTTAAGCCACCTATGCCAAACCTTGAAAGAAGAGCCAGAAGACAGCAGCAAAGTCCCACTTCTACAAAAAATGCCCTGTTACAAACAATTGGGAAAGATATTGTTGCAGAAACTGTGACTCTGATTCAATTCCATTCACAACTCAGCAATCAATTTCCAGGATTAGCAAGACAGAGAAAGGCAGTCTGTGCCTCAACAGCGAATGTATAACAGGGAAACAGGGCAGCCTTTCTCCCAAAGATACCTTTTACTGTTTTGCAGAGCTTGGCTCTGAGGTTACTGATACACAGTATAATCTAGAAGAACTTTGAAGTATCTGAACTAGCTCTTGAGATTAATTTTAAGAGTGGAAGACAGTCACATTAACAGTACCTTGGGTCAATTAGCCCCAGTAAAAAGCAGGGTCCTATAGGGTGACACTTTTTTCTCTCTACCACTAATCTCAAGATCCTTGAGCGGAGAAAGAAGTTGGCAAATGTCCCTGGCACGGGGTCACAAGGGCACATATGGCTGATGCTCCACAAATTTCTTGGTGAATGATCCCTCTGGCAAATGTAACTCCCTTTCTCTCACTGAAAACACAGCAACTCTGTTCTGAGACTTCTCTAGAGAAAGAGAAAAACATTGCCATATGGAGTTGAGGAGAGGGTGAATAAAAAGAGGAGCATGGCGTCCTTGGAGAACAGAGGTTGTGCAAATAACACAAGTAGTGGTTGAGAAGAGAAATGTGGCAAGTGAGATAGGGAAATGAGGAGTGCAGCATTTCAAAGGGATCATGATAACAGACAAACATGTTAACATTGGTATACAGTAACACTTAATATAACATGTATTTGGCATTGCAAAACCCCTACACCATCACAAATAACATTGCAGGATAGCATCAGGCCATGTGCACACACTAACATCTAGGCATGCTATTTCCATTAGCTTTAATAAGAATTATGCATCTGACTAGGGTTTGGTAACATTTGACCTCCATGCATGCCCCATGAGCCTGCACTGAAGTACAGATTAATTGAGACAGTGTCTGTCCAGAGGATGCTAGGTGCTGGAAAAGAAAGAGCACCACTACATCTGGGAGCTGCTAGCCAAACTCATGCTGTGTTTTAAACATACCATAGCTTTCAAAGTTGGTTCTTTCTTCTCTGCAGGCCTGTTCCCTAATGGTATCACCAACTGCATGTTCTAGCTTGCGTTAAACAGCACCCTATTCACAAGAAGTAATTTTGCAAGAAATTGAGATGATTTCAGCATATTTCTAGGTATTAAAATCGGTTTAGCAAGTATCAAACTCTGAAGTAAAGTAGATAATAGGCATTAATCACCTGAGTAAACCCATTAGTCAGTTGTACAGCATTCATGGCTGTTCCTGCACCTACAGTATCGATGAAGTCAGAATGAAACATCAGCCTTCTCCGACTTGCTATAGCAAATCCATGTTACTTGGGCGAAATAAAGAATTTCAGCCCCGTGATCTCCTCCTTCACTTTTGCTAATTACTTTGGTGCAGAGATTTCAAAACCATTTTTATGCCACAATAAAAACGTAATGGCTCATCTAGCCTGCAGAAGCATAATTACTACAAATATATTTGCAATGCAGATAATGATTCTGAATTGCATGTTTCCACAGGCAAAAGCTGAAAGGAGAAAGCAGACTGATGACTGTCACCTGACTGCCAGTCCTCTAAAGTAATGCTCCCTCCAAGAAGATCAGCTCTGCTGCCTAAAAGCTAACATGCCTAAAAGTATGAGTCCCAGGCATCACTTAATGTTTGATCTTTCCTCATGTTATTGGTCAAAGTGGTGTATTTTCAGAAGGTAGGGTTTGGTTTTTTTTCATATCTTGTCAATTTTGCTGTAAGCAAAGAGTGTTAGATAAAGGATCACTAAATAAATATATTTCATTCTGGAAAGTCAAATTTCAGTCAGCTGTTCACCACTATGGAAATAATTGTTCAATACTTATGCATATTTAATGCATAGCATATCTAGATTGATAGCTAGACATCTCCATAAAATGAGATGTGGATTTATATGTTTGTAATTAATTTACATATACCATTGGGTTTATCAATACCATTCCATGCTACTGAAGGCAATCTCCTTAGTTTCTTAAAATGACTAAGTTCCATACATGGAAAATAGATCCACATTCTTAAAATTTCCTATTTAAACTATCACTGTTCATGAAATACAAGAGGTAAAGTTGAGGAAGAAGGGAAGACCAAATTAAAACAAAAAATATTGGTTTTCCTTTTGTAAGTCATGTGAGAAAAAAAAAAACAACCTTGAAAAATATGGAGAATAGAACTAATCTTAGTGAAGAAAGTGTTCTGGAACTTTAAAGTTCTACTTATAGTTAAAATGTAAAGGATAGAGGGATTCTGAGTAGCCGAGACAGGTATTTCTGTCAAGCCAGTTATAACTGTTTGCATTTCTGGTAGTCACTTGTGTTCAGGAAGATTTTACCTTAAAAAGACCTCAGCAATCATCTGAAGAACAGCTTGTCTCTGCTGCAGATATCTGCTGCACAGTTACCAGGGTACTGCATGCATTTGCCTCGGCGCACGCCAGTTCAGAAGGCAGGTGTTGCTTTTCCTGCTCCAAACCGTCAGAGGTAAGAACATCAGAAAAGCCAACTCTCATGTAATACCTTTACCCTCGCCGAGCAGCTGGAAGTTTGAGGCACTTCCAGAGCTCCCTCCTCCTGTGAGGTGAAATCAGAGCTGAGGAGAGAGGACACGCACGGTGTCCGTCACTGTCTAGCAGACAGACACGAGCCTGTTTCCTGACACCACACACAGGCCGCCTGCTGCAAAGCCCCCCAGCAGCACACCTCTGCCAACCACCTACCTTGGAGCCATGGCCTCGGGGCCACTAGAACACAGGAACTGGGCAGCAGCAGCTGCACTGCTTCCACATGGCGCCCGTGTGCTCCCAGCTGACCCTGCACCACCCCTTACCAGCGCTGGCCAGCTGCACCGGGGCCGCACCGGGAACCACACCGGGGCCTGACCCAGGTTACACACAGCCATCTGTAGCCAGCTTATTTTTCAGACAAACCAGTCTTCTGATCCTACCCACGACTCTGTCCCACATGCTGCTGTAGCAACACCACTTCTAGGGGCACGTGGGGAGGGTGGAAAGAAGAACAAACACAGGAAAATGCCTGAAAACAGGAGGTACATATGCCATCCCCATTGCTAAAATAAGTAACTTAGTAAGTAATTAGTTTAAAGCCCATTGTCAAAGACTTAACGCATCTGAATTGCTGAGTGCTGAGCCTTACTCCTTCTCCTCCATCAATCCCACTTTCCACTAAATCCATGAGTCTAAACTAACTCACCATATTTTGAAAACTGTTCTTTCATTTGCAGTGAGGGTTAAGTAACCACCCTCACATCATCCCTGTCTCAAGCACACAAAGCCATCCCCACTACCATGCCAGGTGTGTTAACTTGCTGAGGGAGGCTAAATCATATTTGAAATAATTGATCTTGCCAGATTCTTTTGGAACTTCCTATTCTGTCTCAAGCAAGAACTCAGAAACTGCTGAAAACACACAGAGAGATGGACAGCAAGCAAAAAAGAGAACAAAAAGGAAAAAGAAAATGGATAAACAATAAACATGTTTGAGTCCAAAACTAAAATGGGTTGGTTTCCAGGTCTTGTCTAGCTTTAATCCTGGATGATGTATTCGCCTGAACCAATCTGTCTGTTGTCAGCAAACAAATGGCAGTCAACAAACACTTCAATAGTCTTCTCTTGAGTTATTTTTTATGTTCCAGCTTCTTCACTTCCAAATGTTCAAACCTATTTGCAATGATTTGATTTTCTTTCTAGTTTGAAGAATTGTGATGACAGTCAGTGCAAGAAAGCTGTACAATAGTTAATATTGTGCAAGCGCTAGAATGATGAGAACACTGTTGTCAGTAAACATGATAATTTCCCTAAAATGTATTTATCCGGTTATTAGGCTCACTTAGCCCGTGCTTGTGTGGACTACTGTAATTACAGAATACTATATCTTCAAAATGTTCATTTAATTCTATTGGTAAAATAGAAAAAATGGAGCTGAACACTTCGGGATCAGATGGGTGGTCTTGTATGAAGAGCACATTCCCTGGAGAGCAAATGGAAGATCTTAGCTGCCATATAGAGCTTCATAGACCATTAAGGAGGCAGAACATTGTCTGTTCACAATTAAGTCAACAGCAAAGCCTCATTGGCATAAGAATCAGCACCAACATGAGAGCTGATCTGAAACACATGTCCAGGCCCTAGCAAGCTACCTTGACACAATGGTTCACCCTTAACTACTTCACTAGCATTTCCCTCCTGAAAAACAAAAGCAGCTTTTAGTAATATACTTGCGAGGAAGGAAATCCAGAAATTCTACTTCGTAAAAGCTCTCTTTTCTTCCTGCCCACTTGGAGTGGATTTTTTCCCCTTCTTGTCTCTGTCTCATTTCTAAGTCATACTCCTAGCAGCTGCTTATTGAAGACCTAAGTGGTGATTCTGTCTGGCTGGTGGCAGCTTTTTTCTTTCAAAATAGCAGACAAAGAAGGATACACAACAAGAAAGATTTCTTCACAGTTTCCAACACAGTGGATGAGTAATTCCTAAGGTATCAAGAATTTCTTCCATTTGCAGTATTGCTCTCTTCTGCTTTATTTAGAGGATATGACAAAGCTAACATAAGAGATACCAACAATGCTATGCCACACAGAATGATCTCCTTTGCAGGGGGAAGGATGTAACTAACAACTGTCACATGTAAAAATTCATTGCACATTATTCTTTTGCAATGGAGATTTCTGAATCCATTTCAATAGTTTATCAAGATAAAACAAGGTAAACAACACAAGATAAAACCCAAACACTCCCGCACCCCATAACTTATTGAAATGTTTAAACACTCTTTAAGACATAACTTAGTTTGCTGCTGAGTGACAAGCAGGTGGTATATAATAAACATATACACAGGCTTTTCTCACTTTTAGGCTTTGATTTAAAACTCAGAGAAGATTCCAGAAGAAAAAGCAAACTGTAGCTTGCCACCTGTAAACTTCACTCTTGAAAGCACACTGCATTCATGACAGCAATGGTGAGATCAGAGAGTGCTCATGGTGAATTTCTATGCTATGTGAAAATGCACAATCTATGTAAAGTTTATATCCCAGAGATCTGAATTGTTTTGATGTGCTGCTGATTTTGCTCACTTTTGCAAACATTTGATAGAACTGCTGTTATTTACTTAATCACTACCGCAGACCCAATACCAGCTGCAGATAAATCAACAAGAACATTCTTGTTATTCTGGCATGACTTCTGTTAGCTCTTATAAAAGAGATTTGCATTCTTGCATGCCTAGGAATAAAAGTTCCATCAATCAGAATCATTCATCAGTTTTGTAATGCCCCTCTGCCTGACCTTCATTGCCTCATGCATCAAGCAACCTGCTGAGTCTTCTTCTGTAAAGAAGAAGCTTATTCATCTAATCCATCAAACAGAAAAGGAGTTGTCATTTTGCTCAAATTCATGGAAAAGCCATGCTGTGGTGGCTAACCGAATCCCATATCACCTTAAAACTCTTACCTTCCAGTGCACAACAGGGGCCAATATAGCAGTAATCAGACAAGCAGGCAGTTGACAACTGCATTTAAACAGATTGGGCCTGATCATCTTTAGGGCAATGGTGTAACAGGAAGGCTACAAGACAGAATTATTTTAAAATTACATCCCTTAAATGCTGTTTATGATACAGCTTTTCAGGAACATTTACAGTAATATTCTCCTTTAGGATAGTCAGCATAGGTTTTATTTTTCATTAGCCTACAGCATCAGAAAACTTGGAGTTGGGTATGATATAAAAGAAGAATTAAAATGGATTGAGTGATTTTGAGTATGCCTTTGGTGATTTAATCATATTGCAAAACTACTGCTGAGAGAAGGCTGACTCTATGTGGCCCTAATACAGAGACTAGTCTGTATTAGTCTCTGTAGATCGGAGCTTTAATCATACATAAACAGTATCTGAAAGAGATTCTCTGTTGGAACTAATCCTTTCACACCTTGACTCACATTTTTCTTCATCCAACAGGAGACATTTAATAGATTAAACTATTAAATATTACTCTGGTCCAGACCTGGACCATAAATCCCCAAAACAACATTTTCAATTAAGACAGCCTGAAATTACCTGTTTTTCAATGCTCATTATCTGATACATCTATCTGGTTTAACTTATTATTCTAGTCATGGAACTTGTTCAAATTAGATGCCATAGCAGCATCTGAATGATAGATTAGGATAAACCCTGGAATTATACAGCTTTGCCTTTTTTCCAAACCTCTTGACCTTATTTTCCTAAAACCAGCCTGGCCAAGGATCTCTTTAAAATGTTAACATTTCACAGATTTTTGTATTAGTGGCATGAAACTACTGAAAAATATATCATGAGAAAAGTAGAAGCACCACAGATGAGGAAGTAGAAGAACTGGAAATAAGAACTAGAAAGGAACTGGAGTTTTTACACTGACAAAAAGATTCAACCTTTCAGTATTCATTCTGAAGAAGTTCCGATCTTCACTGCTTTGTATTTGAGGAGGAATATTAATTTCCTCATTTCCCTTCCCAAACTAATTTACACCACATGTCTTTCCCTAAAAGCTTGCAATTACAGCAAGGAGGAATAGTGTGAGAGCAGATTTTATTTTACTGTATATGACTCTGCAGTAATATATTCACACCAGTTTGTCTTAATTACTTCAAATATTCACTGACATCTATTCACATTCAGAGCTGACCATCTAGCACCCAATATCATGGAAAACAATCTGATGTTTCATTCCTTTAAACACTTTCATGAATGTTGCTTCTTCATTAATTTTGCATCATTTTTTCCTCTCTTCTAGAGCCTTCATAGACACTAACATGTTACAATATGGCTTAACCTGAGATAGACTCCCAGGAACTGCATCAGGAAGCTTTAACTGTAACAAAACATAATCTCATTCTGCTTTTTCCTTACTGCTTAGCCAGTTCCCCATCTCATGCTCTCTCTCCCAGTTAAATGAAAAATAATACCCTGTGAGGAGCTTTGTCAAAGGCTTTTTGAAACATGATCTCTCCATAAAAGTTGCTGCAAAGATTCAGACTACACTAAACAGAAAAGGGATCATTTGCCTGGGCATGACTCATTTTCTGCCACACATGTAAGCTGTGCCTCGAGAAAGGCACAGCGACAGAGATCAAGAGGCCTGTGATAAAATGGGGTCTGTAGTCTAATGATTGGCTCCAAGTAAGCTGCAAGCTTCACCCCTCTGAAAAGGAATTGTTTGTGCAAATCATTATGCTGGCTCCCAGCAGACCTTCCTTGTCTAAGTGATTAA
>WAAG01077055.1:0-11210 GCA_013390105.1 Tichodroma muraria
TTTTTTTTCTTATTCAGGAATAAAAAACTACTCCAACTGGCCTACCATCCCACAAGTGTACCTCAATGGTGAATTTGTTGGTGGCTGTGATATACTCCTCCAGATGCATCAGAATGGAGATCTTGTAGAAGAGCTGAAGAAACTAGGAATCCGTTCAGCACTTCTGGATGCGGAAAAAGACCAAGAAAAAAAGTAAAATGAGCAAAAAATAAAATGCTGTGACAGGAATAAAGCAAATCTTCTATAAGAACTTGTTACCCATAAAGCCTTACATACTTAAGGTCAAGGAAGGCATCTGTTTGGACTGACACTAAGTGAATGTCTCCTAGCTCATGGTAAATGTGTTGATCTCGGTATTTTGATTTATGGGTATCGTGAAAGTTCGAGTATAACCACTGCACTGTAAAGCAAATGTTTGTGAAAATACGTGTTTTAAAAAAGTTCACTTCTAAAATCGCTCTTCTTCATTGAGGTGGGAGTAAACCAAAAGAAATAATAATATTTTTATGGATTTTACGTGTGTGATTCTCTGTTCTTTGATACATCCTATACAAACAGCATTTGCATTCCCTCGCTTCCCTTGAAAAAGCGTTAAGTAATAGTACATCTGTTTTTCTGTTTAACTCCTGGTGATAAGACTTCCTGAGAGCCTGTAAAACCTGTGTAATCACATACAGTATAAGAGAGAAACACTTCTCCAACAATATAGGAGAAAAAAGATTATACGAGCGTGCATGAAAGATACTTTTATTCCAAAGGGTAAAAATAAACAGAACTTGTACAAATACATGTATAGTGGTCATTATTACTTTGTAACTTTCTGATGGCTTTTAAAACTGCTAAGAATTGTGCCTAAATATTTTATAAAACCTTTTCTACCTCTTGCAAAACAGCTTTTCCCCCTGCATATATACTTTGTGTATGGCAGTTCTATGTCAGTGCTAAAATGTGGGAATTGTTTAAAGCTTCAGTATTCTAGCTTGAAATAGTACAGGAGAATACTTCAGTTATTACTGTAATCTTGTATTATTTGCTTGTTATCTTTTTATATTTGTTGTGTTTCCAAGTGTTTTCTCCTGACTGATGTGCTCAGGAGAGTACAGTCTTCAAACATGGGATTTACAGACAAAATGTTCATGTGGGTAAGATGAGTGCAGCACAGAGGTTACTGAATAGATAAATATTTCTTTGTGAAATCTCTGAAATGTTCAGTACCTACCTAACCACATTTCTGTAAATTAAAACAAATTATATTAACCAGTGTAGCTTCAGCTCTATAGCAATACTGCTAAGGTTAAAAGCTAACCAAGCTATTTTTAAATGCAGTTTAATTAATATACCAGTCAATTAATTAATTAAATCCAGTCTGCATGTGAATTAGGCAAATGGTTGGAAATAAACCATGTTTTGTGTTGATTGTCTACAGTAGTTGCTCTTCATTTTAAATGTCTAATGAAACTGATAGTACTTTTGATTTGAAGCCTAAGATGTTTTCCATTGCATAGGCTATAAAATGTGTTCTGAAGAAAGAAGAAATTATAAATGGTCAGTGAAAGACAAGAACAGGACTGGAACCTGTAGACAGGAGAGATTTGATGCAAGTTCAGGTTCTAAATCTCTCCTGTCCACTTGAGCAAGCAGCGGAGAAACTCTGCTAGGACACTGCACAGGATTTGCCAAACTGGTAACAGTGAGCTTAGTGCAGAGTTGTAATGCAGTCGGGGTCAGCAGGATTAAGCACAGGCAGTGTGTGTGTTGCATGTATTCACGTGGTCACCACAGCAGGTCTGTGGAGGTCACTGTATGACCACTGTAGGGGGAAGTTCCACTCGGGGAGTCACTTGTGGCTGTAAGGCATGGAAATGTGAGCGCAAGAGTTCTCCTGTTCGTGTGCCACATCACGTCATGCAGAGCTTAAGGTATTGATGAAGGTTTGTTCTGAACATTTGAATTCAGATTAAATGAACTTTCTTACAGCTAATCACAAGTATTTGCCATTCTGAATGTAAAACAATGTTTAGAAGAAGAAGCAAATTCTTTGGTTATTTGTGTCAACCTATTGATATAAATGTAACCAGTAAACAAAAAGGCAATGAAGAAAAGTTAATTATTTTCTGCTTCAATAGTTAACTCTTAGTCTGACTACTAAATAAATCTATTAAAAAAAGAATCCTCCAAATTTGCTGTTTCATAGCTCTACTTTTCTGCACAAGCTGAATATTTTTTCAGTAATATCTGCCAGCACTTTAACATAAAGGGAACTTCAGCATTTTCAGGTAGTCTTTATCCTCTATGCAGCAAAATTTTTCTCCCAGCATGAGTTCCTGCTTTTAAAAGCCGTGGAAGTTTTTCTACTTTATCTGCTTTCTTCCCTTCTTTAGATTTTAATTACTTGGTTAAACTTTTGCATAACATGCATAGTAGAGTTTTATAACAATCTCTACCTGACCTGGAACATGTTAGTGAGCAAGTAAAAGCAACAGTGATTCCATAAAGTGTGTGTGACAAAGCCATGGTGGGGAATGATATTGGGATTTCTGACTGCATTCCCATGAAAGCCGTACATGTCCAGCCAATGTGTGCATGAGCAGTTGTTCTACATTTAAAAAAATGATCGTGTTAAACCAGCTGCAATAAAAAAATGACCATCTACTCAAATTGTAAAATTCAGATGCTCACAAAGCTTTATTTTGTTGATTGAGAGTACTTTCCCCAAGAAACTAGTTCTGGGGGATCATTTTAGAAGATGGGCAGTATTGTGCACTCTGCTCATCATACTCTGCTGTCCCTCAAACTGGAGGCAAAAGGGAGCATGTGCTTCCAATCCCAAAGGGATGTCACAGAGAAACTGGTTTTTTGAGGAGAAAACATGTGCCTCTGTTGAGGAGAAATTTGCTCTTAGGAAGTCGGAGATAACGATCGGACAACTGATAATGCGGGAGTATGGGGTGACAACCGGTGAGTGTGCTGAGCTAATACTGGGGTGTTGGTGCCAGCTGTAAGGATCCATGAGGAATCCTTGGTCAGGAGGGTGTGACAAGTTCTGCAGAGGAAAGGGTGACTTTTTTTTCTCCGCAGGAAGAGCAGCTTGTCTCAGGAAGTGAAGGAGGGGATGGGGGAAGCTGCTACAGCTGCTTGTTCTTCCTGGGTTCCTCTGCTGTAAAGTGAAGACTGAAGAGGTAGTAGTGGTCGTCAAGAGTTGCCTTGCAAAGGCTGACTGAAGTTGCTGAGGACAGTCATGAGCAAAAATGGGGACCTGCCCTTGTCATCTTTAGTGAAGAGAGAGCCAAAACTGCCTGGTCTCGAGTTGGGTCTGCTGTGGTAAGGATAGGGCACGCGGCAGGGCTGTGCAGGAGCGTTGCCACCTGCAGGGCTTCTATGGATCAAGGTTGGGGGTGTGAAGCTGCCAGTCCCATTCCTGCTCTTTGTGTTCTTGTGTGTTGTGCCAGGCAGGAGTTCCATCTGCCTGCTCGTCTGGTGTGATGCTGCTGGGTCCATCTTGGTTGGATTGCCCTGCTGAGAGTTTACAGTGAGATACTTGTGAATGCATGTAAACTTATCTGGGATTGTTATTCTATTGTAGGGTTGTAGTATGAGCCTTTGCCAAACTGGAAATCATTACCATAATCATTTACATTTTATTCTGAGGACGCCCTTGGTGTTGCTGGTGTGCTAAAAGGCTGAACTGAGCAGACCAACCTCTCCACCAGATCATAAATTAAGTTAATCTTTTGTATTTGCTAGCACTTCACACCTCTTAGATATTAAAAAAGGTGCTTTGATTTAAGCAAATTAGATTGTTCATATTCCAAAGCTTATCTACTATCATAAACCTTCACCGAAGCGGGGTATAAGGTTTCTTTGCTGTTCTTGAATTGGTCCTGGTGAGGAGCAGAAGGAAGCAGGTTGCAAACACTTGCTATTGTGCTGCTAATTTTGTGTCGGGAGCATTAAAATCAATTAACACGAAAGTTGTTTTCCTGAGAAAACAGCTGTTAACGGCTAAGGGCATATTAACGGCAAGTGTGTTTCTCAGCCCTAATGACTTGCCTTAATTTTGCTAACAAATATTTGGACATGGTCAATATTCTTCAATGCTTGTCTGCTCTGAAAATATAACTTTATGACATCTAAATGCCCTGAAATACTTAAGTGCCTTTATTTTAGGTCTGACAAACATGTAGGCTTATTTATATGTTCTCACTGAGTTCTGTAGTTCTCTTTAAAAAGTAGACTGGAAATCTTTGGCAGGACTTTTCTGGGAGTCTGTCGATACTAACAAAGTGCTTGAGAACATGAAATCAAAGAATTATACCAAGGAAAATCTGTCCTAAGCTGTCACCAAGAATTCCAGTAAGACCCTGGCAATGCCTGCATCTAAGAAGAGCAATATTAAAAAGCAGAGCTGGCAGCTTGATCAATAAATTCCTGTCTAATCTGATTTGCATGTCCGTTCTGCAGAAACCAGATCTTCTTACACACGGTTGTTCAATATCCATATTACAGCACTGTGGAAGAAAAACCTCACTCATTAGTTACAAGATATGTGTCACCTGTAAATTAATCTGTGAACAAAGGTGGAAAGACAATAAGGAAAGGTAAAAAGAGTGGAAAGAGTTTGGATTGTTAATGGTGCTGGGTGGTAGGTCAAGCTTGGTTTTTGGCTGAAAGAGTTGAGATGAACGCACCGCTCTGTAAAGGGCTGTGGTTCATGATCTGGTTTTGGCTTTTTCTTCAGGATTCTGCTTGTTTCATTTAACAGCTCTGTCAAAGCAGTGCTCTCTCTGATGTGACCTGATCATGACTCTAGAAGTCCTCACTCATTTAACTACTTGAGGCCTTTCCTGGAATCTCCCAGGGAGAGCAGGTTTTAGTTACACAGAAAAATATGATTAGAAGGGCTAAATGGATTCAGGTTTTATTTTCAACAATTTTTTTTCTATCATCCATCATCTTGTTATGCCTTGTTTCTCTAGAAGCAAGGGAGTAGGCCAGGAGCAAAGGGTTTTAGTTAGAAAGACCATGGTACTCCATAAAATCCATGGTAGTCATAGGGTATAACTGAGAGGAATGCACAGTGCTGTACGTAATCAACAAACCTTTGTATCTTCCCAACTTTGAGGATTACATCTTAGTTGAACCATAGAAATGCTGGCAGAACAGCAGGCTGCTGGCTTCCACTCCCCTTTCAAGAAGAAACAAAACCCTTTAACCCTTTAAACATGACTTTTCTTCTTGAATGACATTAATGTTTTAAGACCTTTAGAATCAGAGTAAATAAACATCCTTAAAGATGGAGGGAGTCACTAGAAACGTTTTTCTAGCTGTAGAAATACATGTTGCAATCTCCAAAGGACCTTGTTTACCTTAAGTATGTGTAGGTGGTGATGGTTTATAATTACCTAAGAAGAGTCCAAAGGCCCAGTTCAATATGAATTTTGAAACAACTTTGTGCTAAAAGATATTAATTTAGCAAAAAACAGGGAAAATTCTTTTTTTCTTTTCATTGCTGCATCAGTTTTACATAAAAAGCCATGAGACTATGTAATAGTTTGGCCGTAGGTGCAGGTATGTGTTTCTGTATTTATAGTTACACGTTGCCCCTCCTAACTTAAAGCTTGCACAAGGGACCTACTTAGCATCTTTTAAAGATGAGCTTCTGTAAAATTTTGCCGGGCATTTGACAGTAAATTAAGTTAAGAGGGGCTTTGGATGAGTATTGGATTTGAAATAATATCCTTGACTTAAACTTTTTTGGCTTATTATATAAGCACAGCCTTCAAAGCATGAAGGATTTTATGTACAATTTAGTCCCAAAACAGTGAAACAAATCTTCACTTTGCAGACTAATGGAAACTGAAATACAGAAGTGATTTGTTACTTGTATGGCAATAGTTATAGAGAGAATAAAGTTTCGGAGCCTTTAGTCTTAAACCTATGATCTAGTGAGTGAAAACCACATGCTTTTACAGTGTGTATCTCAACAAGCATTTTGGAGCTTTCAAATACACACTACAAGGAGTACCTTTGAAATACTACTTGTCAGACAGGATTTCCCTGTTGAATGGTAATACTACGAAATCTACCGTTTCTGCTCTTTTCCGTCATTTCACTTGTCTAAACTCTAAACAGCTTTTCAAGTGGATTTTTTTTCTTGAAGGAAACATAGGTATTCTCTGAGAAGCAGCACTTCTTGATTGCTTCAAAGAGGATGTGCTCCATGAAGACTAGGTACATATTTAAACAGCTCAGGAAGAGAGCAGATTTGGGGCTAGTATTCAAGAATGTTTTGTACCGCTGATTTTAAAAAAATATACAGATTCTAGAATTCTTCAGTATTTCATTTATTTACTCATCCATCTGTGATACTTCATGAGAGACAGGCAATGGGATATGAAAGGAAACAGTTGCGAAAATATTGATAGCGCCTGAAAGGAAAGCGAATAAACTAAACACTTTGGCTGACGGCAGAGGAAAGCTGTGGAGGGGGTCCCGGGGAGATGCTCTGGGGTGAGCTGCCGGCAGCCGGGCGAGCGGCCGAGGCCACCCAGGAGATGGTGCTGTTGGACCGGGGAAGCCGCACAGCCCTGACCCAGAAGCATCTTTCAATGCGGTCCTCCCTGTTTTCCATCTGTGTTGCACGTTACTCTTTGGGGTCCTCGTTTTCTTTTGGGAGAAGAAGGTGTCGGTGTTACGCGGGCGCGTACGGCGGTCCGGTGTGCGATGCCATTCCCAGGCAGCCAGCGCTGCGCCCTCGGTGGAGATGACGGCAGTGCTTGAAGGCGATGTTTTTCGCCGAGACTGCGTGGCTGGCGAGATGGTAACGCCGAGGCGGGGAGCAGCTTCACAGCTCACTGCCCTCGCCGGAGCCACCGCCTGAGCAGCGCCGTGCCCCAGCCGGGCGCCCGCGGCCTCGCTGCCTCGCGCGGGGAGCAGCTCTCCCGCTCCGCGGGCTCCTCNCTCCCGGGCACACGAGGCACCCGCCTCCCGCCGGCACCTGGGCACCTGTGGGCCCTGTGAGTGCGAAGGTCTGGGGGCGTTCTCTTCTGGTGGGAAGATTGGAGGTGGCAAAGGGGAACTTGGGGTTCTTTCGGTCCGGAGTGTGTCAGCAGAGCAAGAAGTCAGAGGGTTGTGGTGACGTTTTCTGTCGATTTGCTGTTTTGTTAGCATCCTCTCATCTCATTTGGTTCAGAGACTTCAAATCTGGCCAGAAAAGATCAGCAGGAACTGGAACAGGTTAGTGGATGCCCTGGGAGTGACTGTAGCAACATGAAATCACCAGACCGGGTACTTGAAGAATATTTAATGGAAGGGAACATCAAAGGCCTTTCCCCAGTTACAGGAGTGCTTCTGTCTCTGAGTGTGTCTGCGTGTGTAACCAGGCAGTGACCAGGGTTTTATATGTGATATCAATCTAATTCCCCAATTCTTCAGCCTGAGGACTTTTCTATCTGAATGGGTATAACCAAAATAAGATCTTTCTATATGCAGGCAGAGAGGCCAAAGGCAAACCTCCTGTAGGCATCTGGGTGGGTTACAAGGCTTCCCTAATTGCAGCCACCATTGTGCCGTGAGCGAGCCATTTTGAGTTTGTTGCCCCCATTTGTCTTTGGCTGATGTGGCCACGGCCAGTGGTGGAGGTGGGGAGGCTGGTGAGGAAAGAGCTGTCAGAGAGAGGATGGCCTAACCTCCTTTGGAGTAGAACCACTGAGGAGGCCAGTGGTGAAAGGATTTGAGGATTATGCCTGTTGTGCTGCATTTGTAGTCCTCTCTTTTTAAATCATTAACAGCAATTCAATGGCTGGCGGTAGGATTCTTTTTTTTTTCTCTTTTTAAACAATACATGATTTAAAGCTCAGCTGACATTTTGTGGGGGTTTTGCTACATGAGTAATGATTTGACATGAGCTGGGTAGGGAAGCAATTGAGAAACTCTGCTGTCCAGCCATGTTTAGGTGTGCCAGCAGAAGGAAACCAGAAGAAAATACTAAAGAACAGCAGTTCAGGAAGGAGTATGACAAGCCCAAAGCAAGCCTGTTCAAATTCCTTTGCTTTTCATGTGAACTTGAGGTACAGTTCAGCTCACTCTGCCAAACAACTGTCAAGTTTTCAGGCAGGAGCTGGACGTTCCTTGGCCTGAGGAGTGAGTGCTCTGAGCAGGAGAAGGCTCAGAGCTCAGGCCACAGCTTTAACATCATCCCACACATCTCAGAAAGATAAGCTCTTCCTACATAGTGAAGAGGAGTCTCAGCAGGCACCAGACAGTAAGTTACACACTTTGTTTCAGGGATTGTTTTGCACTGAGCTCATGGATTAAATAAAGAGCTTAGGACCAGCACACTGACTCAAACCTAGGAGACCTCTCTGCTCTGAGACCCCAAACCACCAAGCTATAGTATCAGGCCTCCTTTCACCCCAGAAGCTTTGCAGTTCTTTCTGAGCCAGAAACCCTGTCCCAACAAGCGGAAGGGTGTGCCCTCTTCCCTCCTAATTCCCTGACAGGTGGCCAAGTGCTTTGCTTGAGATGGGCAATGATGGCTTGACCCCCCTCCCATGCAGCCTCTCCATGTCTGGAAGAAAGTACTCTAATCACTGCACTATTGCAGACAAGCAGTTTCCAGCACCATGTTGCTACTGGTATGGATCACACCCCCCAGGTTTGCCAGATACTGTCCAATTACTGCCTTTGGAAAGTATTAAAAAAGGGGTAGGTGCTTTTTTTCCCAACTTGGGACAGAGCCATAAGTCAGTATGAAATTTCAGATCAAAATGCCACCTTTTTTAGGTGCCTACATCCTGATATCCTGATTTTTGGTTCTTAATCAATATGCAGAAAGGAATTCAAGACAAGATTGCATCTGTAGCTGCTAGCAGACATATTAATGTAGTACAGTCCTGTAGCTTAGTGGGAAATAAAGTACAAAAAGTGAAATTGCAGAGCATCTGCGTTTTGGTTGTGTTGAGAGGATTTGTCATGAAAGCTCCTGAGGGAAGAGTAGAGGAAGATGCCATGAATTCCACTTAAGAACAATAATAGAGTCTGGAGGGCATGTATGTTGCCAACAACAGTAATATTGGACAAACAAAGAGGAAATCAGTACAGCTCAGTGTCAGGGAACCCTTCCAAATCTGAAAATCTTACCTTAGTTTTCTCATACATTGGTTTATTAAATAGTGTAAAGACTAGATGAAAGGGAAATAAAAAGGAAGTGTGTTGGAATGCAAAATACTAAAGTTATAAAATAAGAATGCTTCTGGTTTGTCAATCAGACGAGTTGGAATAATTAACTGGTAGTTCAGAAACTGGATCACCAAAGATTAAAGGCAGAAATTAAAGAAGATAAAGACATTGTTGAGAATCTAAATGATTTGTTTGCAATGTTCTTCAGCACAGAGAATATCAGAGTGATACCTACTGGGACCTGCTCCTTTGTGGTAATCAAGATGTGTCAGAAGGAAGAGCTGGAACAAATCGATAATTTAAAAAGCAGCAAATCATCAGCTCCAGATGGTACATTGAAAAGTTTTGAAGAAGCTTAGTATGAAATAGTTGATCTGCAACAAAAATATGCCTTCCTTAATTAAAACCAGCTATTTCGCTGTAGAAATGGAAGGTAACAGTTGTACCCAGAGCTGAAAACAGGATTGAAGTAATTTGAGGAAGCACACACTCTCTATATCCAGATATACACTTCTGTTTTATAAGCTGGCTGAAGACAGTATATAAAGTAGAAAAAAAAAAAAAAGAAAAATGATAGTATCTAAAGAGCAAAGTTTCTGCAGGGAAGAATCATGCCTCATCACTAATCTGTTTTAACTCCAACTGGGACATGCTTTATAATGGGCAAATAAGAAGGAACCACTGTAATTTAGATAAACATTAAAGGACCTTTGGCCTAGTCAGGATACTGTTAGACAAAGGGAGGGGAGCTAGCTGCAAACCTCTTGAGTGATGAGGCTGTGCTGGGCTGTATGTCCAAAGGAACCTTGTCCACCCTTGACATCTCCATGCTGCATCAGGACTGTGACTTATTCCTGCTCTGTAATGGTGTTATCCCACACAAGTGATGCCAAGACCTGCTTTCAGCTGTCCTGGGAGGTGAGGAACCAATGAGGGGATCAGTGACCCATTTCCAGCCTCTGAGAAAGCTGAGCAGAGGTTGTTTCTGTGTGTCTGTCAGGCTCACGAGTCTGAAAAGGTAAATGCTGTTGAGAAAACCTACACACTGCTTTTAAATTTTAAGTCCTACAGAGGATGAAGAGGTTGCTGTAGGTAACTGCAGGAGGCCAGAAACTAGGAGCTGAGGAGCATCAGTGGCAGCAGCTGTGGTGGGAAGCTCTTCCTGTGGGTAGCACCAAGGTAGCATCTTTGTGGTGAAGGTGTTCATGGGGAAAGAAAAATATGAACAAACAATTTAAGACCTTCCAAAGTGTTAGGTAAAGCCAGGGGCTGGCTGGAAGAATGCTTTTTACTACTAGAAGCAGGTCTAGTCACTCACTAGAAGCAGGTCTAGTACTATTTAAAAAAAATAAAGAAGGAATTTGGTTATAGCAAAATAGAAAATGAATATGACAAAGCATCTAATTTCAGAAGAAGAAATAGGAGGGACGGTATTAATTTTCCTTCCTAATGTTATGCATGAATTAATTAGATTCAATATCAGTGCCAACATTGTTTAACAACAACCCTGTATGTTTATAGTGAATACTCTGGATGCACTGAGAGGAAAATCCATACCTTTTTCCTTAGAGGGAATCCATAAGAATCCATACCTTTACCCTTAAAAATGTAGTTTTTTCCTGACTTAATTTTATGCAAATCGGGACTATTTGTGGACTCCTTATCTTGTTCTTTGTTCCCACATCCTGCTTCAAAGGTATTTCCCTGCTTCTTTTCTGTCGGAGAAGGTTGACAAACTGACCATGTCACCAGGAAAAAAATTTCAGTAGGATTTTGTGCAATAGCTTAAAAAACCCAAACAACTAACCACCAAATCCTTAACACATATTTCACATTCAGAACCTTTGTTAATACAAATGTACAGTTTTCATCAACTTCAACCAGAGGTTCTTTGCTCTTTTAGGCAAACAGAACTACTACCTCCTTCTTTCTCATTTGTTTTTGCCTGTCAGTCCTTCTCTATTTCTTCTGATCTCTTCTATGTATTCTTCCCTCAGTTCTAGGGTTTTCCCTTCCTTGCCTCCCTCTCA
>WAAG01077066.1:0-13660 GCA_013390105.1 Tichodroma muraria
TAGGGAGGCACAGAAGACAGAGAGAGGCTTTTAAGATTCTGTGCCCTTTTTCTCGTTTGTGAAGGTTTCTAGCTGTGATAGAAGCCCCTGTCTTCTAAAAACAGGAACAAGAATAGTTACTCATGTGCATACACTGGACTGCACACCCACACATTTAATTTATCAACAGCACATCCTGCTGCCATGTCCTCAGCTAAATATTAGAAGCAAATTCAAATAATTCTGCTGAACAGCTGAACCAGCATGTTGCCAGTGATCTAATCAGTGTGTGAGTGCATATATCCATGTGTATGTGCCTACATGTATGTATCAGAGAGAAGAGAGCCCCGAAAGTAGGATTCTATCACACAAGATGAGCTGTGAGGATGTTGCTTTGTGAACCCTCTAAATAGCAGGATACTTGGCAGACATATAAACAGCTTGGATTTTCATAAAAAGAAAACAAGGAAAGGTAAGAATGACTTCCAGAGTATGGAAATCCGTCCTTTGTTTTGGTTTCAGCCCCTCTTGATGAACCTGTCATGTCTGTTAATTTCAATGACATTTGGATGGCAGCTGATACTGAAAAGCTAATGAGATTGATACATTCTGGTATGTAGATACATATACAAAATTTATTTTCCTTCAGGAAACATTTATTTCTAAGGAAGATGCAAAAAGACTCACTGGGATTATAATGCAGCCATTTCCAATAGTATTATATACCACACCTATGCTGCCTTTCCAAACAAACAGTAAGATGTGATTTTGCCATTTTAACGTTATCCTTGATATTCTATTTCATAGTCAAAATTTTATATTCAAAATTTTAAATGTGTGGGGTTTCCCCACTGTTCAATCTCACTGTAGCTTTACACAGCTACAAATATCTCTTAAAATCTTTTAACAAATATACAAAAGAAACAGACCTGAGAGCCTGGGGTAGATTCACTTACTATAAAGTCTTGAATTACTATATTTTCACAAGCAACATCAGCAGACGGTATCAGTCCATATGAAGTGATCCTGTCCTGAAATCAGAATGCATGGTCTTCTCCCTTTCTCCCTCAGGCTCCTTGGTATTATCTCCAAGGGATATTCACCTGTTCTGCTCTTCCACTGCACTTTTGTTCAGTGCTCTGTTCCCACCCACATTTATCCTTCTCTAATTTCTTTCAGGCAAGTGGTCAGATAATGGAGCATGATGGGCACTGCTACTGTGGTCACTGCCATAGTGCATGAAGTATTGCTCCTAATTTCATTTGCAGCCTTGTGGTTTATTTATTCACTCTTCCGCAGGAGCTTTTGGCCTCTTTTGCCTCAGACCCTACATAGTAATAACTGCAGTTTTAATTTAACAGTCCTGTGCTGGTTAGGAAATTTTACAAACTGGTAACTAACTGCAGCTACTCTGTAAATACCACTGCCTCTGATGTGAAAGGCAATAACCCTCAAGAGGACCAGAAGAGAGCCTGCTGCATGCAGCAAGTCCTTGCAGCAGGCAGAGAAAGTATGGCAGAGCTTTAGGTAAGTGGGATATAATTAGCCATGTTGGAATTTGACCAGGATATCAGGGTTAACACCGCTGCTCCTGTGAGAAGTGTCTTGGGACTTCCTCAGCAGCAGGCAGCCAGGACCTCTTGTTTTCATCACATTCCAGGCACTACATGACAGCTACCCAAATACACTTGCCTTAATGAAACAGAAATGCGCATATGATACCTACAATTTGGAACCAAGGTATGGAGTTTATCCCAGAACAGATTAATTCAGATTTGTGAATTATTCAGAGTGAAAAAGGACTTCTGTAATTTGGTTCTTGGCCTTATCTATTGTGAAATAGTAACAACAAAATCAGTCACTGGTGAAACTGTGGAGCCCACAGGTTGCTTGAACAGCTCAATGCACTTGTGGTTGACTGATAAGTCTAGAGGTGGACATTTCTTGCATTGGGCTTTTATGCTTTGCCCGTAAAATCTGTTTGGAAAGGGCTGTGGTCACGGGCATTACAGAGCCCTCCAGGCTGCACATGGAGATTGATGAGCAGGCAGAAGTCCCAGTACTTACAGCATCCCAGAAGAATCACCCAGCTGCTTCCTCTGCACGTGCTTTTCAACTACTTATGTTTCTATCTTAAATGAGCTGCTCTAGCTCTTGCACTATGAGCTAGTTGCCTTCCTGAGGCCTTTTCTAGCCCCAGGTTTTTATTACTTTCCTGTGAGTCATGCATACCATGGATTGATGCAGCTCTGCCCTGCCCAGGAAGACTGCAGGGACAAACAGCTGCTGGTGGTGGGAGGAATGAAGCTTCTTTAATTCCTACAGTAAATCTCTGCTTGCTACCAGCAACAAGCAGAGGGTTATGGAAAAGCAGCCAAGAATTTTGCACTGATTAGTGTATAGACAGAGAGATTTGCTGTATGCCAATGTTTTCCATAAACCAAATTTATTAAATTGGGTAAATTGTATCCACCTAGGTTCAAAGAAGTGCATTTGTCACCAGAAATTTTCAAACAATTCCATTATTCCTTCACAGATGAGAGTGTGAACACTGGCATAGTTTAGACCTTCCTATTTTATATGTTTCCATATGTTGGGCATAGAAAAGAAACATATAATTTCTCTCCCAAATGTATTCCCTCCTGCGTAATGTGGATGTATTACATGTACTCATATACCAAGGCAATAAGATTAGACAAATTACTGTAGTCTAAAAAGTGACATTAAAAATTGCCTCTCCATCTTTATTAGCTTGCTTTTTCTCAGTCAAATATGTTTGGGTTACAAGAAAAACGATGTTTTTCATTCTGACCTCAGGCTTCCCAAATTCAAACAGAGCTGTGGGTCAATAGCTGAATGAGAAAAGGTTTGTCAGAATGATTCAGATCCTTTTTGACACCTCAGCATCTTCAAATTACTGCTTATGTCAGGCATTGGTTATGCCTGACAGTGAAAGGCTGGGAACAAACACATGGTTCAGATGATGATCTGTGTACAGGAATTCAGATAATCTTGTGGTAGCTCTGTTCCACTCCATGTGAAATGAAAAAAGAACATAACTTCTTTTGTCACTGTAGTAAAGCAGAAGAGTAAGACAAGAGTCAGCCAATGTAATAGGTTAGAAATGTTTTATATTAACTTTACATAGCAGAGTGAATGTGAATCTTTTCTTCATGTTTTGTGGCAAAAAGTGTTTTGGAGACTATTTGTAGGCAATACATACCAGGGAAAGTGATTTTGCTACATGGCTATTAATACTGCCACAATTGCTTGGCTAGAAAGGGCTATACAGATGCTGTCTTCTTTCCGATGGCTTCGGGCAGCAGCAGAAGTCAGAGATTCCACATGGGCTTCTGTGTCATTGCAAACCTGACAGGTCTCCCTCCAGCTGGCAGGAGCCCAGGAGCAGCTTCCCAGGTGTGTCTAGGCCCTGAAGAAGGATGGGTTTTGGTAGAAAAATGAAATTATCTCCTTTTCAGCTTCATGGTAATGTTAATAAAGTGTCAATAGAGCTCAGCTGTAGGCTTTAGCCTTGAAATTACCATTGGCCACAAGATGAAGAACAAAAATAAGATATCTCTTGAGTGACACATCCAAGACGACTCACAACAACCCACAGGTGCAGCTCCATTTAGAGACAGCCATCTCCTCATGTGCTTGAGGTAGCTCCCCGTTTCTGGGCACAGAGGTGTGTGTGTGGTTGCTGCAGCCTTGCTGCAGGACTGGTGACCCTTCTAAAAAACTGCAGGTAGGAGACATCCTGTTCCATCCTCTAGTTGTGGGGCACTGGGACCTGAAACTATGGCTGCAGAGGGAGATGTTTGCTCTGGAGTTAGGAAAAAGAGCAATTAAGGAAAAGTCATATTTAATCAAAGGAAACAAACAAGTAGCCAAAATACAGCAGCTCCTGTGAGGTGGAGGAGATGGTGACCAGTTCCACACCACTGGCTCAGCACTGCTTTAGCCTGTGAATGGGCTGTTTGTCCTTCTTCAGGCTCGGTGGCTTTGAACGAGAGACACAATTGCAGGGATTGTGGCTGTCAGGCTTTGGCTGTGGCTGAAGGCAGGCTGGTGGAAGACACCTGGGGGGGCAGAGCAGTGGAGCAGTGACGTGTGGGTGGGACAGCCTGGCTGCCAGCACTGCTGCTGGCAGGTGGGGGGTGCCACAGCTGGCCCCCCTCACAGTGGCAAATTCAGCTGTCTCACAGGCAATCAGGTGATGGCAAAGTTCTCCAACCTGGCTGGAAATGGCTGGGTGGCAACCCTTGAAGCAGACCACAGAAATGCTGCTACGTAGGGGCCATGTGTTCTATTTGGCTTCATGGCAGCCAGCACATGGCTGGAACTCAATAAGCTTTAGCTAGCATGAGCTGTTTTGTGCCTTCCATCAGGACTCTTTCTCTATGCTTTATTTCTTGCTTTTTCCATCTTCTGGACATTGACAAAAAGCTGTAAACAGGAGGACCTGGGCTGAGCACTGGGCAGGAGAACAGGAGCTCTCCAATGGCGGTCCATGCTCTCTGCTGTGGCCCAAGGCAACTCCCTCAGCATGACATCATATCAACTCCCACTTGTGAAAGTGGGAATAATACTCACTTCCCCCTTCCCATAATCAGTCTGTTTGCACAGTGCTGGGAAATTCTAAAATTACATCTTGAGCTCAATGACATTTCTTTCCTGGAAATCCCCAGGATGACAGTACATCAGCAAAAAAGTCTGGGTGCCTCCAGATGTGCTGTGACAGGAGGCTTCACTGTTGATGATACTATCACAGCCCAGGTAACTGGCACAGCAAGGGCAAATGAACAAAGTACACAGGATGGGGAGACTTTTGGCTATTGAGTAAATTGGAGAAACTCAGTCCACAGAACTGCTTTTCCTTCCAGGAGGAATATTGAGATGTGTAATTTTGTTCCCTGATTGTTTTATGTAAAACATTTGTTGAAAATTAAAATGATTTCATTTGAAATAGGTCACAGGCAGTCTGGCAAGTAAGTGAACTGTTTTAACAAAGTGTAATTACATCAACTCACAGATGGCATTCTGAATTTTGGAAAGCTCGTTTTGCTTTAAGGTTTAGCACTTGGGATTAAAGACAGTTCAGTATAACTTAAAAGATTTAAGAATTATACCCTAGGAAGTCATGCTGTAATAAGCTTTAGATCAACAGTTCATATAGCATCATGGGATTCTCAGACCCCCAAGAGAAAGAGTCCTAATATACTGTAACCTACAACTTTCCCCTTGAAATGTCTTAGTTCTGCAAAGCAATAAACCAGTCTGGACTAAGTTACTGAAGGTCTTTGAAGTACTGGAAGATCCATAAATAAGGTGAGTACTTTGGAAGGGGGGGCTCGTTTTGTGGTATACATATACAACTGTTTCATAGTCAACTTGATTTGTAGCTGCCTGTATGTCAGTTTCCTGGGAGCAATAAATCTTCATTCAAGCAAAACTAAAATGTCACCAGTATTTATTTCATGCATTTTTTATCCCATCAGGAGAAGAAAAAGTCAGCATTCATGTAAACTTCTATGCCCAACTTGCAGCTCTGTGCTAAAACTATACTTCATAGTATGAAATTTTTATAAATCTAAAATGTAAACGTTGGGTAACAGATGTACCATTGCATGGCCAAAAAAGAGTGGTAACTGTCACAGGAGAAATAAAACTGAGTTATTGTTTCCAGTTTCAAAAGAACAGCAACAAGTCTAAAAAACTATATGTGATCTTTGTCCTTTTTTCCCCCTCAGACACCTGCACTCATCTAATGTTTCACTGAGCCCTGAAAAATAAATGCATAGCTTCAGTCTCCTAATCCATGTGGCTCCAGAGACCACTGTTACATGAGAACTTAAACTGATGATGCTGAGCGTCCTAGGGGCAGCTTAATCTTTTTTAATTCAAATCAACTGAGTCCCATGTGGCGCTAGGATGATACTCTATATGCTGCAATCAGACTGACCTAGACTTCTTGTGCTCTAAATGATTAATGAAACTGCCTCCTAGTTTGTTTCTATGGTGATCCGAAACTTGACACGATGTAGGAATCTGCCATTCACGCTGAATGAAACGAGGAGGAGATAGCCCAGGAACAAAACTCCATCAGTTGTACAGAGAGGGCTCAATTTTAAGTCATTAGTCTCCTTGTACTTGGGTTGTTGACTCTTGAAAATAAGAGTGAGATAAAATATCCAAGTTAATATAGCTTTAATTGGGTAGTTTACTAGTAAATTGTTTCAGTATTAGAAAAATGGGTTACTTTGAAAAGAGCTTTCTAAGTTTTCTTTTGATGGGCAAATGTGGGACAATGCTAGAGCAATAGCTTCAGAGTTTGCAGTTTCCTATACAGAAGCTGATTCAACTGTGAAAGCCCTGCAGTGCCTTTAAATAGCATAAATAATGTTCTAAGAAAAAATAAAAACAAAACTTAGGAAATAAAAAAATCTGTGTTCAGGTTTTATTGAGTCCATGAAGAAGACTTCTTGTATCCTGCATTTTGGTACTGCCATTTCAAATAAGGAGTGATTTCCTTCACTACAGCGTTTTGAGGCTTTCAAAGCAAATAAATGACTTTCAATTTCATTTTCAAAGGGAGCATATTACCAAACTTTTAAATATTTCAGGTAGTCCTGGAACCGCTGATGAGTACTTTTAGTCACACTTAGGTCTATCTATAGTGCTAAGGTAAAAAGCACTTGAAAAGTCATCAGTAAATTAACTTAGCTGCAGCACCAACCACACCACCATGAAGCCCAGATCAAGCTATCTGCCTGAATTTTTACTCAGAGAGCCAGGGCAGCAGCCCATGCTGGATTCCAAGAGGCTATTGCTAAATTATAGGCTGTGCTGGCACTAGTTAGTTACTGAAGTTGACTTGGTAGTGCTGCTGCTGTAGCTTGAGTCATTTAGAGCAGGCCTCATCTTTGCTCCTTTCTATTCCCAGGAAAATATATTCGAGCCCTTGTTGAGCAAAACCTCAAGGACCATCTAAAGATGTGCAAAAGCAAATTTTTCTGAAGACAGTGAGAGCAGTGGAGCCCTACAAGCTCTAAGATAATTTAGGGTGCTCTTTCTGCCTCTGCCACTTAACACTGCCTTTATTGCCTCCCTTCCAAACTCCCGAGCACTGACTAAGCCACTGTTTTTTGTGTTGTGTTTCTTTCACCAGATCCCGTCTCTCCACCAACACAGTGAGAGATGCTGCTGCTCTTTTCCCTTCCATGTCTATTTAAAGGGAGCACTGTTGGCTGTGTATTTGCCTCTGGTGAGGCTACCCCAGCACTGATCTCACTGCGTCTCTCAACAGCTTTTCAGGAGGGCACAGCACACCCGAATCATCTCATCGCTTCATCTGGAATCAATCACAGTAGGTCCACTCATGTCAAGAAAACTATGCTCATTTGCATCAGCACGTGACCTGGTCCTATCTCTGTGATCTTTAGATCAACAGTGCTCCCACTGGGATTCGTGATCTCAGAGGAATCTAAACCCACTTTCTAATGTATTTAAACAGTGTCTGCCATTTTTCTTTCCTATCATAAAAAACATTGTGGCTGCTGACCCAAATTCATAACAACTCAAATTCTTTTGATATCAGTCTGAGGCATTTTTCTTAATATTGCACCCTGCATTCCGAGATTTTAAGGACACAGACTTAGCAGAGGATCTAACTGATACTGTGTTTCTTAATAAATCAGTTACCTGTGCAGATGTAAAATACTTCATGTCCAGAATTTTGAAAGGAATCTGAAGTACTTAATATTTTCAAATATGGCTTGATAGACATTGCCCCTGTATTTCTTTGGCTGTTTTTGAAAATCCTTTTTTATGTAATTACCACATGAAGATATTATGGTGCAATGGTTTGCATTTTTATCAAGTTTTATTTCCTGGGATCAGACAATATTAAAAATATCATTTTTAGAAGAAAAGGCAGAGAGAAACAGAAATTCTTTAGGATTCCCCAGACAACAAAACCTACTATGCTTTACCCAGATTCCATTTTTAAGATAAGTCTTTTTTGAGGGAAGAGTTTGAACTTGCTTAGAATATCTTTGATTAGTAGTAATAGCAACTCTGTAAGTGCATGTCTCACTGGGGTTCTTAGGAGGATTATTGGAAAATCCAGTAATTTTCCTTGGAAAAAAAGAAGTTTTTGTTTGCTTTTGCAAGAAACAAAGAGAAAAAGAGTTCAAACAGAGTAAGAATATTTGACATCTGTACAGATCTCTTTGGAAGTGTGTGAGACCATGTGCCTGTGATGCCTGTTTGGGAGAAGCTTCTCTTCATGGCTTTCTGCATACTAGGCCTTTGGGTTCTGCTTGTTTTAAAACACTCTTATCAAAATAATTTATCAGACCAGTGGGAGAGGGACAGTGGCAGTCTTATCAGGGCCTTCACCTGGGATGCAGAGACCCAAGTTCAACTCACTGCTTCAAACCATATGGGCCAAATTCCTGCGATCTGTGTCTGTAGAGTAGCCGTTCTCAGATGAGGATTCAGTGACCATAAAGATTACAGGCCCTGTCTCTTTTGTGTATAAAACCATCCAGGAAGGAGGTGAGAAATTGATCAGCATTGTGATCAATTATTTTGACTCCTGTCCTTTTTTAGGGGGTAAGTCTGCATGACAAACCTTAGTGTCCATCTGCCACCACCGTTCCAGGGAAGCAGTCTGCTTCCTGGGAGGGTGAACTAAGCACAGTCCTAATTTCTCTGTGTTTGTGTCCTTTCCAAGCAATTAAGCCTTGGCCTCTAAGGCAAAAATTAAGAATTTGTTTACATGGGTGAGCGGGAGAATCGTCTTGCTGAGGATTCTGCCAGGGCAGACAGGTGAATTTGATGCCACCTGCCAGAAGCCACTCTGACAGAAATTTTCATTCTCTGAACTTAAGGCCCAGGCTCATTCTGGAATAAAAAAGTGCATTGATCAATGTACCAGTGGGACTCTGCTTCTTGCATGTGGCACATTTTTGGGAAACAAAGGCTTTGCATCCTCCCAGGCAGGAGAATGCTCACTCTCCTGGCAAATGCTTCACAACTCAGTGAGAGCCACAAGCTCTCCCGGGAGACTTTAGCAGACTTCGTGCCAGTGTTTGAAGAAAATTATATCCTGTGACCCTCATAGAAACACAAAATACCTGTTTCCGGTTCAAGGAGACAGTGCCAGAATGCAGACATGAAGAACAAAGTCCAAAAAGGACTGTAACGGTAATGTAAACAATCCCTTAAATCTTCATGACAGAAATCTGTCCTGTTAAATGGCTCCAGTAATATTTTCCCTGGGACAGTGATAATTTCCATTATTCTAATGCTTCTTTCTATATCTTCTGAAGACTATGTATGCAGAGGGAAAGGGCGAATCTTCATTTTGGGGAGACATGACAAGTGTTGAGGTATTAGTTTGACATCACTCACATCTGGGATATACTTAAAATCCTGTAAATCTGAGAAACCAGTAATATGTGTGAGTACATATGAGAAGCTGTCAGTCTGGTTAGGAGGGGGCATTGTACACCTTTTCTTTTGTACAGAGCAGCTCCTGCCTTCTCCCATTGGCAGCTGAGGGGTAGCCTGTGTTAGCACATGAACTTAGAGAGCAGCGTGAGGATTTGTGGTGACTAATTATTTGAATATGAATCAACAATGCAACGCTGTGGCAAAACAAGGCAAATGCTCAGCATTGAGTCACATTAATAAGAATGTCACGCATAAAAGAAATGAGGTAATTATTCTGCTCTACTTCACTTGATAAGCCTCTGTTGGAACGCTGCATGCTGTTGTGAACACCGCATTAAGAAAGAAATACATACTAATTGGAGAACTCAGAAGAGATCAACAAAAATGAGAAATTATTTGGAAAATAACCCTTATGTGTATGACTGTTCACAAACACATGAAGTGCCATAAAAAGAGGAGCAATTATTCTTATTATCTTAATTCTATACTAATACAGTCATTAAGTACATAAACTGAAATGGGCAATGCCAGGGTTACAGGCTGAAATGCAACAAGAAACATTATTTTCAGAGTAAGAGGTTGAAAAACCTTTTGGCATCACCATTCGTGGAACAAACCAAACTGGCCTGGACAGTAGAACTGGCTGGAGGACAATTGATTTCATTCTCCAAATGTTTCTGAGGTTTTCAAATTTAGCTTCAAGTCAAGTCAGAAAATGTCTGCATTCTCTGTAGAGGAAAATGATATGAAAATGACACATTAAATAGAAGTTTTCTGTTTGACAAAATATACTTAAAATGAAATTATTTTCTATTCATGCTATAATGAAAAATGATGTGGAAAGGAAAAAAAAACAAAACAATTATCCTAAAGGTGACAAAATGGAATATGTCCACAATATCTTCAAATATGAAAAGGAGATTTAAAAAGAATTCAAAAGATGATACCATAAAATAATTTCAACTTTCAGTAGAACATTATTTTTAAATTAAGTGCATGATTTATTTTATTATACTTTATTTATTTTTTAAGCAAATTTTTGAGTCACAAGCTTATCAGGGAAGATTTAGGAAATGTATTTCCTGTTTTGAGACTTGTAAAGTTATTGTAGAGCAAGGGAAAAAAAGGAAGGTCTCTGAGGGTTGCTCTTGAAATTAGAAGGTGTTTTTGGATACAGTACTCTCTACTTCGAGTTTTTAGCAATTTGTTTCTACTACTTGCAAAATACCTTAGAAAGCACAGTGATCTAAAATCTGTGCAGTGCTGTTGATCAAATGAGCGATTTAACATATACTGTGTGAGTTTTCAGCAGTAAAACTGTCCAATTTAAAATCTCACTGCAGCTTTTTACATTTGTGTAGGAAAAAGCTGATTTTTAGAAGTATCCACTCTAAGCTACTAGAACACACAATGAGAAGGACAGTACAGCTGTGTAAGACGTCTACCCAGTGCTGCTTTTTGGCCCTCACGGTTATGCTGCCCCTTCTTGCCTTCAGATGGCTACGTTAGCAAATCGCCCGTCAGTTCTCCGAGCGTGGCACTTGGCCTTTGCAGCCCTGGGGATATCAGTAACACAAAGATTGCCCCTTGCCAGCTGCAATGACCTGCGCCCTACAGCTCTATCTATCACATAAAAATGTACTGCTCTGCTACTGTCACTTTTCACAGCTTCATCTCAATGCCTCTCTTCAGGTTTCCTGCTGACTGACAATGTCAGTTACAACATTTCACACAATTTTTCTTCCCTATGTGTGAAATTACGTATCCAAGAACTGTGAAAAGAGAATCAGCAGGTTCCTGGTGCTCTTTCTCTGTGAGGAAGAAGAACTAGCCACTATCTAAGAAAGCAGCACAAGGCAATAACTCTAGGGGAAAAAAATCTATGAATATTTGTTCGTGTTTTAAAACACATCTGCCTGGAAAGATATTCTAAGAATAATCTGGAAGGATGATTCTAAGAATAATGTTTATCCAGACAATTTCAAGTTTTGAATACTGCTTATGACAACGTACAGATTAAGAATTGTTTGCCTGATAATTTCACTCAGGTAAATATGGCAGGTTTATAAACAACGCACAGGACAAAAAGGAGAAAAAATGCACTTACAGACAACTATTATCTTATTTCTTCTGCTCAGTAAAAGTAAAGTGGGATAGATATTATGGCCGCAGACCCGTGGCTTTTTGTTCCACATCACTCACTTAGGGAAAAGACAATAACTTGTCACCAAAATACAACTAACCCGTTCTCACTATGTTCCGTGAACACACTGCACAGTCATTTCTCCTGACCCTTGGGGGAGAGGCCAGGTGAGGGTACTGAGCGTGGTGAAGATGTATGGAATCCCTTGCCATGTCCTACACCTCTGGCTTGGTTTCTTTGGATCACTGAGATCATGCCCTTTGAGCCACAGCATCAGCACAGCTCCCAGCCATGGGGCTGTGGAGACTTACGCAATGTGTAAATCCACACGTACATTTTTTCACATGCTTCCCCTTGGCAAAAAAGTACCCCCAAACAACCAACAAAGAAAAGGAAGATCAACGCAAGCAAAACTGCTTTGCAGTTAGAGAGATGGAGCAAGGACTCACTCCAAAAACTTCCTCTCTGTTCATAAAGCAGCAACCAAATCCCCACTTAGTCATTCACGTCATCTACCTCGAGTGCTTACACAGAAATACCAATGGCGAGGGGACACTCTGCATATTCTTTTTGCTCCCATTAATGCAAATGAACGTTTGGGAAACAAGAGCAAGAGGCAGCTTCTTACTGGTGGCTGAAGAGCTTATTCTGGGGGTGTTTGACTGAAATCTGAAGAAAGAAAATGCTTGCTCATGAAGGAGTACAGTCGAAATGGAAATGCTTGTGCCATGCTGAAACCCTATCTGTAATGTATCAAGCGAGGTCATTGATAAAAACAAGTGCCACATAATAATTCCTCCCCACCTTTAAATAATTTTACAATAATTAATTCCAATTAATGTAAATTCAATTTTGTATAAGTTTTGAATTTTTATTTCTTGCTAGTGTTTGTTCTTTTCTTTGCCCATTTCCTAAGCAGTCCCTGCCACCAAAACAATGTTCTTATGCCTAATTATGCTGCTCTTAGCATCAAATTTCAGGTAGCTTTTAATTATGAAAAATTAGATGTGTAACCTAGAGCTTCCCCAGGATAATCTTTGCATATGTTACCAGGACTTAACACACCAGATGAAAATAGGTCTTGCAGTCCTTGGAAGAGATCTGTGGGCTATATTTTTACATGAATAAACTGTTCTTGTACACTTTCTCCAGTCGATTAACATGAACAGTCTCTTCTTTAGAACTAGACACAGAAGTCCCCTCTGATTTTATCTGATTGTAATGGTGATGCATTTAATATATTTTGTGCTTTGTAACAGTTTATGTCCATGTCCATGAAAGTGGTAAAGAGGTTTCTATTTTTAGTAGCAGCAAACACAGTCAGTGGGGCTTTCATATCATACTGTGTTTTTTTTCCCTTGCAGGCAACTGAAGAGTAGAGCAGAACTGTAGGACAATTGATACCCTTCCTAAACATTCTTCTGTAAGTTATCGCCCTGGGGACCTTAAGTGTTCAAGTGCCACAGGAAGAATATCTCTATAAACAAAGAAATATTTTAAACCCCCGAGTCCCATTCAGGTTACAGATGACCTGGCACACTGTACTGGTAAATTTTCATTATGTCTCCGAAGATTTGGACCTTCAAACCCAGTTTAGCCAGGGCTCGTATCCAAAAGTCAGTCCAGGAAGGACAGGTGTGTATCAGTCTTGTTTTCTAGCATATCCTAGACACTGAAGGATTTTTCTTTTGCCTTTTGAAGACAATGAGACAACTGTAAGTTTTAATTTTGTATCTATTCACTTTTATGCATGGTTGTCCAGCCTTGAAAGGCCATTCTCTATAACCACTAATATTTCAACTTTTAAATGTGAGCTTTCGCTCATGCTTCTGTGCTGTGTAAGATCAAACTGCTTGGCAGGGCAGCAAATTTGATTTGCACTAGGAAAGGGATATTACGCATATAAAATTTCACCGTTCGTTTTATATTCTAACTATCAGAAGCCCTTATTTGAGGTCTGAACCAGAGGGATTTGCTGCTCAGAAAACCAGTGTATCCAATATCAAAATATTTCAAAAAGTTAATTTCATTTCATCCTTCCAAAGTCAGTTAATGAAAGGTGCAATTCTAGTGAAT
>WAAG01077075.1:0-15887 GCA_013390105.1 Tichodroma muraria
TGACATCTCTTCAAAGCATTTACTCCAAATATGCAAGTACATTTGTCTTTATTTTAATTCTAGTTATCTGGAGATCCATGTTCCATAGAACCCAAAAAACCAAAAAGGTCGGGAGAAATGTGTGCCTTCAATAAAGTGCTAGCTCATATTGTAGCCATGTGTGATACAAATATGCCCTTTATAGGGCTTCGGATAGAGGTAGGTATTAAAAAATACTTTGTTTCCTTCTTCCCCTCCCCTGCTCCTGAATCTGGTGTCTAGATGTGACTATTTGGCAAATTTGTGGTCATGTGCTCACTCTGGAGTTCCCCCACCAGCTGAGCCTGGGTGACTCAGTCTTCTGCACTGTGTTGTTCTAGTCTAACTTGTTAGAGCTGCTTCTCTTAGAACAAAGCACTGCAAAAAGCTTGAAAAGTTGAGGGAAAAGGGAAAATGAGGATGAAAGATGCACTTGAGGGAAGGGTTGGGAGACAACTTTATACCAGATTTGCACAGACGGTTTTTTGGCTTTCCAGTGCTTGAGGATGTGAAACATCTGCCACCCTCAGGGGGAAATAAAAAAAAATCTTGAAAACATTACAAGTTTTTTGCTTGACTTTTTGCTTGGAATAACATTTTTCTTGTTCACTTCTAGTTATCCAATATGGACATTCCTCACCAGGGAGTACAAGTAGAAGGAGATGGCTTCAGCCATGCAATACGTTTATTAAAGTAAGAGGATATTCTGTGTGTTTCATTTTATTGCTGTACGTACACTTGAGAGAAAAAAAAAAGGCTTCTTTAGAGAGTAACAGTAAGAATATCAGGACAGGGGCAGGATTTTTGTTTTGGGGTTATTTTTTCTTTTTATTTTTTTGAGGGGTGTTAATACTGTGTGTCTTGCACTTGCATGTGAAGCAGTGCTAGAGAAAGGGGAAAATTAGAGTAGACTAAGAGCCAACTACAATTTTTTTCCTTCATTAGCCTAAACAGGGGGGTTCTGAAAACAGTTTGACAGTCCTCAATCCTTAAATCCAGGCAGTGCTAAGGAAGATGTGGTGATGATTCATGAACATGCAACTTTAGATCAGATCAGAGGCCTACATACTCCATATGTTATTTGACAATTATGTGAAACTGCAAAGGAAAATGCCAGGAATCCCAGAAAAGACAATTGCATGGTAAAGAGGTTGTAGAGGAGATATCTGAGTATCATACAGTAATTTAATTGGTTATTTAGGCCCAAGTGCAGGAATTTGCATTTGTTTTTGGGAACTTCATAAGGTTCCTGTTAATTTGTCCCTCCAGCCATCTGCGATCTCTCTGAAGGGCAGCACTGACCTCCAGCATTTTAGGTGCTCCCTTCAGTTTGTCATCTTCTGCAAATTTGCCATTCTTCTGTATCATATAGGCTATTGAAATAGTTATTTTGAAATTCTTAATAGGAGGCCTCTGTGTTAACCCTGAGGAATGCCAGCCACAACCAGCCACTAACTGAACCTGCAACAAATAAAGTTTAAAGCAAAAAACCCAAAGACACTTCCTAGAGTAAAACCTTTGTAACACCTTTTCTGCTGCAGAAGTGTGCAGTGACACGAAGGCACCAGTCTCTAAATGCATCAGGCCCTACCTTTTTAACTTTGCATATCAGCAGAGAACTTGTGAGCTGAAGTTAAGGGTGGATCGTGAGATTTCTGGCTAGATCCTCAAAGAATTTGAAAAAGAGTTTGGCATGTTTTTACTTAAGCTTTATTTAGTCTGTCCCCTGAGCTCAATTCACACATTGGGATACGAATAAATTAGTGAGTACTAAGGGAACTGCCAGCTTTTTCATTGCATGTAGAGCAAGCTTGTTCTAAAAGGCAAATGAATTCAGATTGCCACAGAACTTAGTTATTTTCATCTTTTATGGCTTATTTCCCTGTATAAGAGCTTTATATTGGTGAGCTCTTAGTTCACCAGGAGATAAGGACAATTCAGCAGATCATTTAACAGTCTGTAATTTGCAGGTGTTGAATCCATATAAAAATTGGTCTTAGCTCAGAGTGCTTTTGTAACACACTTATTACAGTCCTTGAAGAGGAACAAGTTATCTCACTGTGCAGTCCAGCTGCTTCTGCTGTTTGTTCATTCTTTCATGTCCAGACCTGGGAATCCTTCCAGAAATATTAGGAGGTAGTGTTGTTACTTGTGGAACTGTACTGTTTCTAATGGAGATTTTGGTTTTGCCACGTATAGAATTCCTCCCTGTAAAGGTGTAAACGAGGAAACACAGAAGGCTCTGGACCGATCTCTTCTTGATTGCACTTTCCGACTACAAGGTAGAAATAATCGCACGTGGGTGGCCGAGCTGGTGTTTGCAAACTGCCCGCTGAACAGCACCTCATCCAGGGAGCAAGGCAAGTTTCATTGAGGAACACTGGTAAATTTTGTTTCTTTGTAGTAGTTTACACTGTCTGTTTCAGTACTTTTAACGTCTTGGTGTAACTGGACAGCTGTCTGCTCCTAAGATTTCTAATAAACCACAGTGTACCTTAATCAAAATTCTGACTGCTGAGTTAATGCATTTTTGTTATTTCAACGTGCTTCCTGGTCACTTGCCACAGTTCACTCACAGTCTGTAAAGCACAGCTCAGGAACCGCTGGGTTGATCAGTATTTCCCATCTCCTCACACCGCAGGACCAACCCGTCATGTTTACCTGACGTATGAAAACCAGTTGTCTGAACCCGTTGGAGGTCGCAAGGTGGTCGAGATGTTCCTTAATGACTGGAACAGTATTGCTCGGCTGTACGAGTGTGTCCTGGAGTTTGCACGATCCTTACCAGGTACAGAAATCACCTCCTTTTGGTCAAAATGGTAGGCCCACAGATGACTGTGATTTTCTCACTCTGTCTTCCCTTCTCTCTTCACAGATATCCCCAACCACTTAAACATTTTTTCAGAAGTTCGGATCTACAACTACCGAAAACTTATCCTTTGTTACGGAACTACCAAGGGGAGCTCAGTGAGTAACTCCTAAATGGACTTTAGATGTACGATTGAAAACAGAGTGGGTAGGCTCAGACTTCTCATAATTTTGCTGCACAGTTTTTATTTGTAATGGAATTAATATAGATGAATGTAGAAAAGACAGAGGGTGCTGCATTGCTGATTTGCTGGGTTGCTAGAAGTTCAGGATTTTTGAGAATTTCTGTTAGATGCTTGATATTGTGGGAAGGACAGTTGTGTGCTTCTGACTGATGAAAGCTGGTGTGGCAGCCTTTTTCTGAAATGCTTTGTGTAAGTGTTAATGCTCACTGCTGTACTGGGATATATGGGATATGTGTAAGCTAAATGCCTAATTCTGCCTTAAAAGAGAGGTCTCTAACAAAGTTTTAAATGTAGTGCTGTGCTTTCAATGAGGTTCACTGATTATTTTGTAGCAGTGCTGTTCTCTTGTTCAGAGCTCTAGTTTCCTCTGTAGTATTTGAATTTACAACTTATTAATTACTTAAATAACTGAGTACTTGCTCTCACACCTTTGTGCTAAGTGCAAGGTAAAGTAGGAAGTAAGTGCATGTTCATTTCAGAATAAGAATATAATTTGGTGTGCAACTGATGCAGAGTAGCTTGACACACTTGAAATTTGCTTCCTGGGACTTTTTTGTGTTCATTTTCTAAGCTGAATTTTTAAGAATATTTTTATGTGTATTTTATTGGGAGGTGTGTTTAAATATATATATGTGTATACATATATACGTATGTATGTTACATATATGTAAGCAGCCAGAGCAGCAGTATGGACTTTGCATTTAACTTCCTTACATATTAGCCAGTACTCATTTCTGTGTAATGTAACTTAAGAAAACCAGTCCACCTCCAGCAACTCACTGATCAGTTTTCCACACCATGAATCTTTTGGGTTTAATTTTCTCTCTCTCACCTTTGGCAGAAAGGTTCTTTTGCTTTTTGGTTGAGTTGCTGATATAAGTGCCCAGTTCTGTGGTTGCCAGCAATCCAAGAAGCTAAATGGGTGTTAAAACTGAGAGTGCTTTTTTTTTTTCTTCACAACCTCAGCAGCTTTTGAGGATGGTGAATTAGGAATCTGTTGAGGTTTGATGAAAAATGGTGGAAAAAATTACATCTGACCAACTTTCTTGTTATAATGTCTTATTATAACCTCGTTATTACAACCTACTTGTTCTAGCTTCCAAGACCATTTTATGTTTGTGACATTGCAGATCAGCATTCAGTGGAACTCCATCCTCCAGAAGTTCCACATTTCACTGGGAACAGTTGGCCCAAACTCAGGTTGCAGTAACTGTCACAACACAATTCTGCACCAGCTCCAGGAGATGTTTAATAAAACGCCAAACGTGGTGCAGTTGTTACAGGTAATGTTCCAAAAAACCTCTCTCAAGAAAATTGCAAGACGCTAGGGAGCTGGATTCTGATTAAACTGTTCTCTTCAAGGATGTTATGATTTTTATGGATCTCATTGCCAGAAAGCATCTAATTTTCCCTTCTATGCCCCATTTTCCCTGACCTTTCCTTTTGGATAAGCTACCTGACCTCTCAATCTCCGCTCTCTCCCAGGTTTTGTTTGACACTCAGGCTCCATTAAACGCCATCAACAAACTCCCGACCGTGCCCATGCTGGGACTGACCCAGCGCACCAACACTGCCTACCAGTGCTTCTCCATCCTGCCCCAGTCCCCCACGCACATCAGGCTGGCCTTCAGGAACATGTACTGCATCGACATCTACTGCCGCAGCCGTGGCGTGGTGGCCGTTCGCGACGGCGCCTACAGCCTCTTCGACAACAGCAAAATCGTGGAGGGCTTCTACCCCGCGCCTGGCTTAAAGGTGACCACCCCTGTGTTCCCTGGCAGGTTGTCAATAAATGAGCTTCTGACTTGGAAGTGTGAATCTGAGGTGAAGAGCTTGGTGAAGGTTTTCTTTGTGGAGACCTGTGGTCCTTCCAAAATTCTGAGCGTAGAAGGAAGTTTTGATTTACTGGTAGATCTGTTAATTAGTTTGAATTAACACATTCCCTTTAAAAAAAATAATATCGAGTGCTAGGGTTGTTGTTTTTTTTTTTCTTATCTGTATTCAAGCATCCTTTTGTTGAAACTTGCTGAAGCTTTGTGAGTAGGCTAGATGGATTAGCAGCAACTGCTCCTCACAATCTGTGTTGTGTGGCAATCCAGTGCCTATAAGTTGCAGGTGGGACAATACTCCCATGTCAGATGATTCTAGACAGAAACTTCTCTTTTAAAGCAGTTCCCATCAGTGTGTGGCAGGAGCCTGGTTTTGTTTCTAAATTCAGTGCTGATTCACTCTTCCTGAAAAATGAATCTCTGCACACTGACAGATTACCTGAGGGCAGCTTGTACCAGTGCTAGTTATACTGAGATACTGGAAAATGGCACCTTTTGAGAAATAGGTTAATTTGCTAGGGTTTTTTTCTGACAGTTGCAACTGAATATTGAATATTGAAGAGAATTGAATATTCTCTGGCATTGCATTTGACTGATCCTGAACATCTGCCTCTCTCACAAATGCCAAATGAAAGACTAATGGAAATAAGAAGGAGATTGTAGATACCAGTGTAAAGTGGTAAAAGAGAATGGAAATGGGAAGGCAGAGGAGGAATTAATTCAAGAAAGTTGGCAGGTTCCTCTGGGTACAAGAGAATGCTGCGGAGGAGGTGATGCAGATGTTCTTAACCAAACAGGGCAGTTTTAGGTGTGATACAGCAGCCCTGTAGATTCTGGATACTCAGGAGTTGTTCTGGAGCAGGTATTTCCATGTCTAAGCTTTTCCTTATCTTTAAGGAAAGAAGAAAAATGTTGGTATTTCAGTTTACTGGAGATATTTCTTGTTATAGAGCCAGGTGTCTCTGTTTATGAATTGATATATTTTGCAGACTAACTATACTGTAATTAATGAATCCCCACTAGTATTTAGTTCCAGAGACCTCCCTGTGCCTGTGTGCTCTAGCTAATAAAGGTAGTTTTAAAGCTTAGCCAATACTGCCTTTATTTGTATAGTAAAATTTAAATGGGCAAATTGCTAACAAAACTGCTTTTTCCACAGACATTCCTGAACATGTTTGTTGACAGCAATCAGGATGCACGGAGACGATCTGTAAATGAAGATGATAACCCACCTTCTCCTATCGGAGGAGACATGATGGATTCTTTGATGTCACAGCTCCAACCCCAGCAGCCACCGCAGCAACCACAACAACAGGTACCCTTCAGGCAAAATAAATGTTTATTGTCTTCCACAACAGTAGATTTCTAAGAACTTCATGTTCTAAAGGGATTAGCAGTAACAAAATGGAAAGGGAGACTGTAAACCCACTCCGCTGCAGAATTCCCCTTCAGGCAAAACATATTAATTTATTTTGCCATTTTTCATTCCAGTGTAAACAGCCCATAGCATATGAACAGCAGCTTTGGAAGGTCACATGAGACTTGCTGCCTAGAAGCAAAGGACTGAGGGAGGGAAAACAACTGTTTAAGATAAAAGATGGGAAGGAGAGTCAGGAGGCTTTGCTGTTACAGGGTGGCAGATAAAAGGGGAGAGGTCAGAAGTATTATGTCTTCAGAAGAAACTGAAAAAAACAGTGAGCTCTGAACAACATAGTATAGAAAATCAAACAACTGTGTGGATGAACCTGTAAGACCAAAGCCTCATTAGTATTCTCCTGCATGTATTTAACTTTTGTTTTGGTACGAAATGATCAAAAGTTTTCATTGTCCTGTGTTGACAATTTCAGCCATTTGCAAAACAGGCAGGAGCCTCAGGAGCATATCCTCTCACCTCACCACCCACCTCCTACCACAACACAGTGACGCCTTCCCCGTCCATGATGCACACACAGTCACCAGGTAGGATGGTTGGGAGGCTGGGAGCTGATCCTGAACTAGAAAAACAGGTCTTTGTGCATGCATGTTTTTTCTATTATTTGAGCTGTGTTTAGCCACAGATTAGCCAAGAGAACGCACCTTACACTGTGGGGGGAAAAAAGCAGGGTCCTGCCATGCACGTGTTGGAAATTATATTTTGAAGCTAAAAAAAAAACCATTAAGTAAAACTGTCATCTTTAGCTGTGTAATATTTGGGACTGTTTCATTATTACAGTCTGTAACTTGCTAAGACAAAAACCTGTTAATTTTCAATACCTGCTTCTTCAGGAAAGCTTTTCATCACCAAAGCTCTGCTTTCTGCTCCCAGCTGTTGTAGAACAACTGCTGAAAATATTTAAATTTGAGGAAGGGCTGGGCAGGGGGAAAGTGTCATTCTTCAAGCCAGATATCATGAGAAGTTTCCTTTATGTGGTAAATCAGCCTGAAAAATATAACAGTCATGCATGTACAAAATAAAGCCACTGAGAGCAAAAACAAATTCTCTTGAATCTTGTTTGCTGTCTCCCTAAAAAGGAGGGAGCAGTTGATAGAAAGAATCAGAACAGAAAGATGGGAAATGTGTATGTCAAATGATGTGATGTCTTTGATTAGGAAATTTGCATGCTGCAAGCTCACCTAGCGGGGCTTTAAGAGCACCATCACCAGCATCCTTTGGTCCAACTCCTTCACCTTCCTCTCTTGGAATCACAATGGGACAAACAGCTAACTTTGCCAGCCCACATGGTGAGTTCTTTACTGGCAGGTGTATATGTAGTGGCAAGGGGGGCAGATTTACTTCTTGAAATTAGGTCTTCCAGAGCAGACCTAAATTGAGAAAAATTCATGGTTTGTAATTGGCTCAAGTAGCTGTTTTCATATATGTGAGTGTTAACTCTTAACAGTAATCAGAAGTAGCTGCATGGCATGTTGAGGCATTCCTAACCTGTTAAAAAATGACTCTCAATCACTCCTTTCTGCTTACTAATGTGGGGAAGTTCAGTGTGGTCTTGTAGCAGAACAGTGGCTGCAGCTTTTTATGAGCGTTTTCTTTTGTTAGATTAGTTAGTGGATTTTCACTGGTTACGTTTCCTGGAAAAATCACTGGAACAAGTTAGAAATTCAAATTCTTGCAATTTGAAAATGTTGACAAAGTCTGGCTGGTTTGACATATCTGTATGTGAGGAACATGCCTTTTGGTTGTTTCCTTTATTAATTCTGTTGGTTTTTTTGGAAAGCTGCCAAAACAATCCTTTGTGTAATCACAGTGCATTGGAAACTGTTCTATAGATCTCAACAAATGAACGGTTCAGATGGTAATTTTCACGCATCAGTTTGACTGTTGAGATGAACAAAAGTGAGAGAGATGTACCACAGAGTAGGTTTAAGGTTCTGATCAGTGTGTGTAGCAGAGATACCTTTGCAGCAATAACTGTAAGATATTGAATAAATAAGGAGCTGTCTGGCTGAGGCTTCCATTTGCTAAGGAGCAGTAGAAGTCCAAGTCTGTAGCCAAGAGCTCCTTTTGGTTTAGAACCTATTCTTGTTGAACATGACAATTTTCCTTAGAATTCAGTTCTACTTTTTTAAAAATACAGCCTGGAAACCCTTGGAATTTGTATCTTGATTTTTGCTCTCTGCCCCCACTCTTGTGTTTTGTATGGCTGTAAACAGTAGTGTAAAAGTTTGCAGGCACTTTCATGCTTTACAGATTTTGGTAAGCCTCTTTTAGATTTCTCTAGAAAGCCTTTTACTTTTTAAAGAAATAATAATGGTCTTGTAACATCTGTAGGTACCATAGACCCAAGCTCACCATACACCATGATGTCACCCAGTCAGCGTGCAGGGAATTGGCCGGGATCTCCCCAGGTCTCTGGTCCATCACCAGCAGCACGGATGCCTGGAATGTCACCAGCCAACCCTTCCCTTCATTCACCTGTCCCTGATGCCTCTCATTCCCCACGAGCTGGAACAAGTAGGCTTCTTTATCAGTGTTATAACTGTGAAACACTCATGTTTAACGTTTCTAGTTGTGTTCCTTTTGGTAGTTCTTGTGTCAGTCTAACAGTCCTTACTTGTCCTTGTGCAGTAAAATGTCTAAGGAAATTAAGCCTTTATTCTGTCCTAGTTCAAATCTTCAATAACAAATTGGAAAAGTGAGCTAAAGCATAGAGCATAAATGTCAGCAGGATTGATGATAGCTCTTGTTGCAGTGCAGAAATCAGTCTGAAACTATTGAACTCTGTGACTAAGAGAGAAGTCTTCAGAGTGAAAGCAATGATAGGCACATTTGCCAACTCAAATACTAACTTTTCACATCATAGATTTGTAATGCTGCTCTTGCACGACTGATTTAGCCATCTTTACGTCCCATTGAGTTTGTTGTGCAAACCTGCTGTCTGCTGGCATGCTGCAGAAAGAGGAAAAGGGAGGAGGATTTTAATGTTACCAAGACTCTTTGCATGGGTTCAGGGTCAAAACTAATTCCTTGTCTGTCTGATGCCTGTCACTAGGCAGGCAAATTCTTAAATAAGAAGGATTGAGCTTTGGCCCAGAGGACTTATTGATGACTAGTGACAATTAAAGTGAGCACATATCTTATGTTTCAGCTTAAATCCTCCCTTACTGCAAGTCCTTGTGTCCCCACAGGTTCCCAGCTCATGCCCACAAGCATGCCTCCGCCTCGGAAACTACCTCAGCGCTCTTGGGCTGCATCCATTCCTACAATCCTCACCCACAGTGCCTTGAATATTCTGCTCTTGCCCTCTCCTACCCCTGGGCTTGTGCCAGGACTAGCTGGCAGCTATCTGTGCTCCCCTCTTGAGCGATTCCTTGGGTCGGTGATTATGAGGAGGCATCTTCAGAGGATCATACAGCAGGAAACGGTACAGTTTCAGTTTGAATGCACCTGTGGGAATGTGACTGCTCTGTGTCTTTCAAATCAGGCACAAACTGAAGTGCTTCAAATATTTTTGCCATCTAAAGTCAAAATTTAGAGAAATCATTCAGTTCCACTTCTTTTCCACACAAATTAGATGTGTAAAACCTGTTTGGTCAGGTGAAATTTTGTAACTTAAGATAGCAAGTCTATGACCAGACCTTCAGATGCTGTGGGTTCCTTGGGTTTAGCATGTCCATTGGGAGTTTACTAGAACAGCCACAGGGTTACTGTGGATGATCCTACACCCTTGGCAGGATTGCCAGAGAAGTGAGTTACTAGTTAATGATAACTACTCAGTTGGGAATGTTACTTTAGGGTTTGGGACAGACAAATGTGCCTCTTCACTTCTGTGGCATGAATTCATTGACAGAGAAAGAAGCCAAATTGGGCATAAGCTTAATTCTCAAGGCAATTTTACCTGTATTAAAATATCATCTGTTTCTTTCTGGAAGGAGAGGTTGATCACTACACTTTGGGGAGGGAGTGAGAGTGTGTCTGTGTGTGAGAGAGTTTATGCCATTTAATGAATTTCTAATTGACTGTGAATCTCCTTTTTATGCAGCTACAGTTAATAAACTCCAATGAACCAGGTGTCATTATGTTTAAGACGGAGGCACTGAAATGCAGGGTTGCTCTCAATCCCAAAACCAACCAGACCTTGCAGCTGAAAGTAACACCTGAAAACACAGGACAGTGGAAATCAGAGGAGTTACAGGTTTTGGAGAAGTTCTTTGAAACAAGGGTATGTACTGAAATCAAGAATGTTGACGTTTTTGTGCATTGCTTTTAATCTCTGGTATTGTTTTGAGTGGTCCTGCTGACTTTCACTGGCATGTGTGAGAGCTGCAAAATATAAAATTGACAGCTGTGCATGCTGGTTGCATATTAAATGATACATTTATTGTCTAAATAGGCACTACTAAATGGTGTCTTCCTTTAGGTTGCAGGACCACCTTTTAAAGCAAACACCCTTATAGCCTTCACAAAGTTACTAGGGGCTCCCACGCACATCCTCAGGGACTGTGTACACATCATGAAACTGGAGCTGGTAAGTCAACTGTTCTATTTATTTAGTTCACCCAACTTTTGTTATCATATTTTTGAAAAAAAGATGTCATATCTTTATCTACAAACACAGGAATTCCTCTAAATTTATACATAAGTTATTTAATATTGTTGGAGAAGTTTTCATTTTACTACTAGCTTTCCTGGAAATGCTCAAAATTTCTCATTTAAACGGATGATTTTAAGGAGCTGCAGACATGTTACTGCACAACAGGCACATGCATAGGCTGACCAGAATCCTTCTGATTGTGTTACTGTGCTCAGTCCTTCAGAGTTGCTCTGATTTCTCTAAACCTAGCAACATCTGCAGGTTTAGCTAAAGAGGCATATGCTACTTTGTGGTGCTTCCCTGTTTCATAGCTGTGTATGTCACTGACATGAGACTTTTGCTGTTCTTTCTCTGTGCTGCTCTCTCTGAACAGTTCCCTGACCAGGCAAGTCAGCTGAAATGGAATGTGCAGTTTTGTTTAACAATCCCTCCCAGTGCTCCACCAATTGCTCCTCCAGGAACACCTGCTGTTGTGCTGAAATCCAAAATGTTGTTTTTTGTAAGTAGAGCTATCTGTTTTAAAATTCTAACCCTACATGTCCCTGAGATCATCACGAGTGCGTAGCAGAACATAAACCCGCTGTATCTGACAGCTGTAATAGCTAAAAATGTTGTGCTGTTTGGAATCCTGGATTTGCTTGGATCTCTTTTGTAATGAGTTCAGTTTGTATTCCTACCCTCCTTCCTACTAAAGCTCAGCAACTCCTCGTGTTTCATGTTCTTGGAGAGATGTTGACAATATATAAAGTTCAGCTCCCTCTGGGCTGCATCCTCAAGTGCTTAACTTGTGGGTGTTTAGTTCTTCTGTGAGGCACTAACCACCTAGATCGAGTGACATGCACATTACATTAGTGGTGCTGGGAGAGGAGAGCAGGGATGAGATGCTCAGAACAAATCTACATTAGTGTTGTGCCCGAGGCAATGCTCACTGTGGGGTGCTTTTGAGAAGACAATAGTCTCCACCTGACTGATAATTTCTCTGTTACAGAACTGATGTCTGAAAACAGGGGGGTGGAAGTACATGCTGTTTGTAGGCCTGGAGCATTTAACTATATCAGAAGTTGCGCTGAAGTACATGGTCATTCAATTTAACACACTTTTTGGGTTGTTTCCCCACAGCTTCAGCTAACACAGAAAACAACAGTCCCACAGGAAGCTGTTAGTATAATTGTCCCAATTATTTATGATATGGCTTCGGGTACAACGCAACAGGCTGACATTCCCAGGCAGCAGAACTCTTCTGTTGCTGCTCCAATGATGGTTAGCAATATTCTAAAGAGGTTTGCTGAACTGAATTCACCACGACCAGGTACTGTACATGTCCAGTAGATATATTCTCTTCACCCAGACATCTGTGACAAATCTCCAGTGTAAAACTAAACCTGTCTTAAGTCTGAATTCTTCTTGTTTTCTATCTTACCTCTTTAGTGATTACAAATTCCTGATGTCACAGGCAGTACATAATAGGAAGTACTGGCAACACAGCAGAAGGTTGCACTGATGATTCAGGCTGGGTTTTGCTGTTCTATCATTCTATCATTGCCCAAATGATAGAATGCACCCACCTCTTCTTGGCCCAACTCTTGCTGCTCCGTAGGAGTCACACTTTTTGACTAATGGGCCTAGAATGAGTCACAAGAAATATGCTATGGCCAAGTGTCAGTTTTCATGGTTAATTATGAATTTACTCAGCTTAACAGTAGAATATAAAGGGATGTTAAAATAGTTATCAGAATTTGTCCACGTGCTGTGAATGATTTAAAAGTAATTGCAGTGGTTGTATACTCCTTTGTCAGTGTCCACTAGCAGAGGTGCATACAGTACTGTCCACCAGACGTGCTGTGAAGTGTTTGAGCTAGGTTGTTCTGAATGTTCATTGGCCTGTAGGTAGTGCACCGTGAGCAGCATTGTGCTTTGCTTTCCCTCTTATTTGTCATGCCTTTGATTTTTTTTTTTTTATTATCTAAAACATGGAAGAACCAGTAGCAGGTTCTTTGGGCAGCATGTTGTCTGTAAGCAGTGGTTTGGCATCCTAATACACAGATGGCTCATAAGAGCAATAACTTTAAGTTCTGACGAAGAACACAGTTTTTCCAGTAACCCAGTGAACAGATTGAAGTTGTGAATCCAGAGGTTGACTCTTACTTCTCTTTTTGTATAATTATTCATCTCGTTGTTATGCAGTGATTTTAAATATGCCTGATGGATTATTTCAATTGGTAGAACATGAGCAATGTTTACCTTAAATTGGTGTGGATATGCATACATTTCTGAAACTTGTGATGGAATTTAAATTAATATGCACTTTCTGTTTAACATGTAGTAATAGTGTAGGTAAATAGGAGAGAAAATAGCCTTGAGGGCATGTGGAGTTCCCTGTAGGAGTTCTGTATGTGGAAAAGAGCTGTTGTTAGTATAGCACTTTTATTTCAAAATATATTAACTAAACTTCAGGTGTTGCTTTTGGAAGGTGCTTCCCCACAGAGTTGCCCTGGTGTGGGGAAGGGTAGGTTCTTGCTTTGCTGTTTGTTATTGCCCTGAGTTGTGTTTTAAAGTAAAACCTGCACAAAATACCACAGGCAGAGCAAGTAACTGTCAAAAGCTGCTCTGGAGGTGCGAGGTAAGATGTTTTCTGATGGTCACTAGATAGATCAGAATGGACAATTTTTGTTTGTTGTGCAAGTTTTGAAGCAGTTTTGGAACCCAGTACAGGGAGCAAAGTATAGACGGGGGAAAAAAAGCATAGGGAAAGCATTGGAGCCACAAGCAGAACTTTGTCCAGGCAAAGGAGAATGTAGCTGGCTGAGCAGAGGAAATTTCTAGTAGTCCTTCCTCTGACTTCCAAAAGGAAGAATGAGGCTGTATGATTTTATTTTATTTCCACCATCACCCAGCAAAAGTAGGATCTTCCCTGAGGACACTTGAAATACAGTTTCTTCTGTTCTTATTGTCAAAACATACATTATTATAGCTGATCAAAGAGAACAAGAATACCTTCTTTTCTTCACCATTGAAAGGTGGAGAGCCAACAGATGAAAGTAGATAGCTGGGAGACTTCTCTTAAAACATGGGAGATCCCAGATGTGTGTCCCTTCTCGTCTGCTGCTCCTGTGCTGTACCCAGGATTTTCCTGACTTTCCTACCTGTTAGCTCTCTGCTGCACTAATTGCAATCTGCTTGGTTAAGGGAATTTTTCACTGTTTGAGTCAGGAAGGACCAGGGCCTCCCATCGTGCACAGATGTTGTTACTGGCACTGTTGTTGTAACCTGGAATCAGTGTTGCCTTGTTCTGGCTGTATCTTTTTTACCTTTCTCTCTTTGTGAGAAAGTATTTTGTATTCAGCTTAATTTTCCTCTTAATAAAATGGTAGTGCCTGAAAAGTAAGTTCTTTTGAAAGAGTTTTCTTTTCAGATCTGTGGGCAAACACATTCTGCTGTGTTTAGCAGTAAAATGTTGACTCATTGTGAGTACACGTTGTCTAAGACCACTTTACCTATGCCTCCGTGGGAGAAAATACTTTACTTTGGGGAGGTACTTGTATGAACTGAGAGGAAATCAATGCCCTGGAATAATAAGTTTAAACTTGAGCTGTAAGTCCAAAACCTACAGTATGTAGTGGACATCAATCTGTTAAGGAAATCAAAGTCCCTATGGATGCTGGAGGTGACCCTTAAGAGGAGCTCAAGGGAACTTGTGATGATTCTTAAAGCACTTCACAACTAAACATTTCTCAGTGTCTGATTTTCAGTGATGCAGTGGATGGTATTTAGCCCAGATTTGTAGCTTTGATATGATAATGACTTGCCCAAAATAATCTTGGGAATCCCTAGCCTGGCAGTTAAGATTAATGCATCCCAACAGGCTCTGCTCTTATCACTTTGCTCACACTGCTGCTCCTTCAGCAACAAAATTCAGTGTCTTCTAATTGATATTTTTTGAAATATGCAGGAAAAATTCAGCCCACAGTGACCAGGGTACAACAGTGGCTATTAATTGTATTCTCTTAGCAGGAAGTGGTAGATGAAAATCACAGCTGCCTGTTACTTCATCTTTTGTTGTTCTTATTTAACCCTTTCGCTTCTGTTGGTTTTAACTTCTTTAAGCTATTCAGAACGTGTGTGTTTTTGTCAACAAGTGCTGGTATTTAAAACTTGAGGTAGCTGTGGCTGGTTTTCCTCTCAGTATTGAATCTCAGCTGTTGGAAACAGAAGTCCACTTGCTCTGTATTTTATTTTGCAATTTAGATGTCAAGGGTAGAGCCAGAGCACTTTGGTTGGTAGAAACAGATTCCTGACTGTTGCCCAGTCTTGGAATTAGAAATGTTTCCAAGACTAAGCTTGGGACAGAAAACATCTTCCAGCTGTTTCAGACTTGAGTCTTTCAAAATGTTTGGTTTTTGCTTGTAATCAATAGAAATAAAACTTGAAAAGGTTGGGTTATTTTCTTTGTAAGATGTGGTGCTCTTAATTAATAATATACAGGAAAAATCCTACCACAGTCCATGTGCAATCAGTTCTAGCATAGATTCAATCTGACATTCAAAAGCAATTAATAGTTGAGAGCTACTTGCAATCCCATCACCAACAAGAGCAGTCCTGCTGGGAAAGCTGGAGCTACTTCAGCTGGTAACTCCCACAAATCCCAAGGTCCCTGGAGGTCGCTGGGGTTTGGGAGTCGCGGCCGCCGCGTGTCTGCACCCTCGGCTCTGCCCTGGGGGCTCAGGGGGCTCAGTGAGGAAGGGCTGTGGGGTGTGGGGCTAACCTGTCTCTTCTCCCTGCTCCAGAGTGAGGAAGGGCTGTCCGGGGCGCGGTGCTAACCTGTCTCTTTTCCCTGTTCCAGGTGAATGCACAATATTTGCAGCCGTTCGTGATTTGATGGTTAATCTTACGCTGCCCCCTGGGGGGCGTCCCTAGACACTTTTAAAAGAAGGCTGAAAGTGAGACAAAACAGCAAAAAA
>WAAG01077096.1:385-14934 GCA_013390105.1 Tichodroma muraria
TTTCAGCAATGCAATGCTTCTTTAATGCTGCTTCTCTTCTTACTGACACCAAATTTCTGTTCATTTTAGCAGGAACAAGGAAAAAGATAGTTAATCTCACAGAACTTAAGAGACTGCTAATTAGTTAACTATAATAAAAAATCTGTTTGGCATTGAATTTAAGTCATAGCTAACTTTAACAAGGGCTTCCCTGGTTATGCATTGTCAGTCAGTGATGTGTATTCTCTGTGAATAGAGTCTATCAGGACATGGATGATAGAATTCTGAATTTTGCATTTTGAATTTGTAGAAGCTTTGACATTTATTTTGGCAGAAAACAGTTACTTAGAGTCAAGTTTTAAATCAATAGATGTTCTCATGAAATGATTTTAAGCAATTAAAGGCATTTGAAAGAATTTTTTATATTTCAGTTATGTTCTAGAATAAATGATTTGTCAATGACTCTTTTACTAGGTAGAGTACTTTTAAGATTTCTACTTGTAGAAATTTTTGGTGGACATTGCAACAAGGTAAGGAATGAGAATCTTCAATGAAAGCTCAGTATGCTTTTCATATCTGGCTAAAAAAAAAAAAATTGATGTTCCCAAATTACATTTTCTTTAANAAAAAAAAAAATTGATGTTCCCAAATTACATTTTCTTTAATAGTCTGGGAACCTAGAATCTGACTGAAGAGCTGAACATTGAGCTAAGCAAGAAGTTGCTCTATAGCTGTAGTTATGTCCATTCTCTGGATTGTGTTCTGTCTCCTGTGATTTCACCTGTCACAGGAACAGGAGTTTGCTCTTTAGAAGGCCATAAGTAACTCGATGATGTGTAAGAACCATGTGACAGTTTTGATACAGTGCTTTGTAATTAGATGTTGGTTCAATTTTCAGTTCAATTCAAGCAACATTCTACCCGCCACAAATCTTGTAGAAAGCGTGAGCTAACAGCTCTGTTGAGTGAGAGCTCACTTTCCTGACAGTCAGATGAAGTTCAGGAGCTCAAGCTGGAGCTGATTGGTGTAACTGGTAACTCTTGAGGATTTGACATCTTGTCACACTTGACCTACCCCACGAAAAATTATGGTGGTGGGAAGGGGATTTAATGATTTCCTCTTGTGAACTACTTGTTTTCTCAGAGGTGGCAGAATCAGGGTGAGAATGGGGATTAAATAAATGAAACCTAGCTCAGTCTTGCAGTGAGAGAATATTTAGATTGTCTTTACCCCTTTCTACAATATGAGGTGCTTGATCTTTGTTTTGCTCCAGGTATACCTGCTGGGATGCTCAGGTGCAATGATAATGATTACCTGAGCACATTTAAGTATTATACAATGAATTTCTGCTTTAGCTCTACATTTAAAAGGCGGCAACTTTGTATTGTCCAAATCACTTTGAGTTGAAGAGTTGTGGTGAGATGCTGTTGCTCGTCCATTTTCCTACACGGAAAAATGGACCCATCACATATTTACAGGTAAAGTCATTGCCTATGCAATATCACTGGTCACATAATACAGCTCTGTGGTAATTCTCATAGCTGTCTTTCTACTTAGTGGTCCTTGATATCCCAAGATACCTGGATATTGCCTGGGGAGAGGAGCAGAGCTTGCCTGTTATTACTTTAACCTTCAAAGTAATTTTCTGACTGACTCTGATTCTGACACATCATTATTAAATTTGCTGAATATCTAAGCCATCACTTCTGACATCTCATAATCGAGCTGTATTTATTCACTTCACATACTTTATTCTTCTACTTCACATGTGCCAAGTCAAATGCATATTAGGAATAGTTCTCCAAAAATAGTGAAAGGATGGCTTTTTATGGTGCTTAATGGCAAGCCTAGGAGCACAAATAGTCAAGTTTCAGCTTACCAGTCTCAAGTACTAGGGCAAACGACTTAATCTTGCAGGGACAGATTTCCAGCTTTAAAATGCATATCTGTTTTCCGCCCCCTTCCTTTTACCTAAGTTTTATTTCTTACATAAACAGCATCACTTTTGCAGTCTTTGATGCCTGAGGAGGTCTCCAAGCACCACTCCAATGCAAGTGATGACTCTTGCTTTCTAAAGCCTGTTTTCTTTAGGTTGAAGGGCTGGCAGGCAGCACTTACTGCAAGTCAGAAAGGGTTAGAGAGGAAGAAAATGGTGGATTTAAGTCAGAGGTTTGTAGTGGGTGTCACTGGTATGACAACCCTTCTCCCTTTTCCTTCCCTTTAGCAGGACTTGTTACAGGTATAGCTACAACCAAGCCTTGACCTACAATGCTGCTCACCAGGGTGAGCATGAAGTCAGGAGAGTGATGTGAAATAGTTAATTCTCACAGCTGAGACAGATGAGCTAATTATCACAGGAGACAGAAAAATGTCCAGGTGAAATATAAAGCTCTTAGTTTTTTCTCATGGAAAAATGGTTTTGTAATCAATTCTGTTTGAGACAGTAAGTGAATTGAAAGAAAGCTGATGTCCTGGACCTGTACCGAACTCATAAATGAAGAGGAAAAAGCTATTTTATATTATGTAAAGCATACGTAACATCTTTGCTGTCACTGCTGGTTGTGAAGCTGTTCAGGAAAAACAACGCTCCTTGGCAACCCCATATTGTAGAGCTAAAGGGTTGTGGGAGCTCAGATAAGTTTACCTTAAGAACTCAACAAAGGAATCTATCAAGCAAAACCTCAAAATATTACAGTCTAAATTCCAGAAAATTCCTTAAATGCAAGGAAACCTCAGTGTTCCCTGGCTCTACTCTCTACAGCATGAGTAGTGTTGAATTAGTTTTACAGACACTGTACCACTGCATGTCTGTGACTCCGTAGATTTGAATAAAGTTGTAAATATGGCTTCAGAATTGGTATCAGTTGTCTATAGAATTCTCTGGAAGCTTTAAACACAGAAATCTAAATGCGTATATAAGCAATGGCAGTCAATTTAGGTCTATGCCTTTACCGAGGTTTCTAGTCAGAGGCTGAGCTGGGGGTAGTTTAACTCTTAACATATCTATAGTAATTTCCATTTTCATTCTGTTACATTCTACTTGTTGGCCTTTTTGTCTGTACCTCTATAATACAAAGGGTTTTAATTTCAGTTTTTCACTGGAAAAAATGCAATTTTTTTTCCTGATAAAAATTTCAAACTTTAAAGAAGCTTCTGAAGTTTTTACTCTCTGCCTTAATTGCCTCATCTGTAACGCAAAGGTCAAAATGAGACTTCGTGAGCTGCTTTGAAGACTATGGGTGAAAAGATATTTAAATTCTGATTGCTGGTAGTGTTTGGGAAATTATGCTCTCATCCAACACTTTCACAATACATTTCCATTCATTGTTGGCTTAAATCTTATTGACAACAATCTTAATTGGTCTTAAATTAATTCTATCCCCTGGATATGAGATGGAAGAAAAGCCTGAGGATTATAAATTTTAGATTTCTATCTTTATTTGCATCTAAAATTGTAAGGAAGTGAAAGATTCAGAGATGATTATTTGTCATGTTTGATAAAACTACATGAGAATTTGTTTCTCCTTCCAGGACAGTCTACTGCTTTTGTTATGTATATTAAGCTAAATGCCCTCAAAACAGTTTTCAAGAGTAGTGTCTGAGATTAAATAATTCCCAATGACATCCTTTCACTAATGAGAATAAAAGGTAGTGCCCCGGAGACAGCCCAGTGGAGAGCAGGCAGCCTCCACAAGATGTGTATTCAAACAAATTTCCTTTGTAGTGCGGTGAGTGGGAAACCACCCAGCCAGCTACTCAGATAAGAGCAGACAGCATTTAAAAGTGCTTTTACTAGAAGTGCAGACCCTTGGGTACTTGTGCCCTTGTTTTCCTCTGCACCAGTCGGAAAAATTTCAGAAAGGGATTAAATGGATCGTGATTTCCATACATTTGATTGTGCCAAGACCTTCGGGTCACCTCTAGGGATAAAAAGGTGGAATACCCACAAAAGTAAGTAATGTAAAGGCCGTTCTGGCCTGAAGCAGTATGAAGTCTTCCCTGATGGGCAGAACTACCTGCAGAGGGATTCTCATCCTTGGTGGATCCTCCCTGCAGAGGGTTTCTCATCTGCTCTGCAAATGCACACAGCTCCTTCAGGCTGGCTTTAAAAACTTGAAAGAGCAAGGAGATTACCAGAACACAAGAAAACTTATTTGTTAAAGCTGCATATTTAAGCGATGATAGAACCTTTACAATAGCAATCAAAGCAAAGTTGTGCAGGAAAAAAAATTGAGGTAATTCATTTATGATTCAGTTTAATGATGGAATTGCTGCTCTGTGCAGTTTCTAAAAGGAGAACATCATTACTGCTGAACAAGCACTGGTTGATTTTAAGGCAAGTTGCTGGAAACAAAATTTGTTCTAAATTAGTGTGTAGTTTGCAATATCTTTAAACACTGTTTTAGGTAAAGAATATGTATTCTGCCTGTTTGTCACTGTGACGCTGTGGTATTTCAGGTGTGGACTTATGAATTTTACTTCAGTAATCCCAAACTTACCTTTTATAATATGGATTATCTGTTCCTCATCCAAACTCTCCTACTGTACTTCTCACTACGGTGTTCTGATTTCACAATGAGTCTGAAAGGAATTTAGAAAAATTCTAATTTGAAAAGTGTGTGTTCAGAAAATACACAAAGGATGTTCTTGCATCCCCAATGTTTCAGTTATTTTTCAGTGAATATTTATGCAAACTGTAAAGGTTTTTTGCAAATTAAGGAGTAGAAGTAGTGAGCGAGATTTTGTATTTCTTGTCATGATTAGAAAATATAATTAAGCAATGTGCTGTGTAAATGCAATGAAAGGTGGCAATGCAAATGAAGTTCTTTAATTAAACAGTGTGCTACTTGATTCAAAATTTGATTTAGGAAAGCACTTCAATGTAGGCTTTGGTCCTGCTGATTTTGAATGTTATCTTCTCTACTTTGAAGATTCTTGGGTTCACGTGCACTTTGCTATGTTGAGGGCAAAAGAATTGAGACCATGGTCATGCATTTTGGACAGTATTGGGTGTTTCTACAGTTAATTAATTAAACGTCTATTCTGGATTTTGAGTTAGAAGACTTTAAAAAAGCACTTATTTCTATAGGCTGCAATAGACACCGCCAGCAGAGGGAAGTATTTCCGCCTAATTATCGTTTTAAGGCTGACTGTGCTCTTCCGAGGGCTTCGGCAGGAGCCGCGCGCGGGTTTTGCCCTCCCGGGGCCCAGAGGCGCCCCTGCCCGCGGGAGAGCTCGGAACCGCCGCCCCGGTGCGCCTCGGAAAGCTCTTAAGCAGGTAGCCCGGGAAATCCTGAGAGGGCCGAGGACAGCGGTGTTTCCGAGAGCCGAAGCGGACGGTGAACCCCGCAGCGCCGGCGCTGGCCCGTGCCAGGGAGCGCTGCCCTCCGGGTCAGGCGCCGTCAGAGCATCCATGCCACAGACGGATGCTCCTGGTACTGAGCCCCAGGGCTGGTGCAGCCGCCTCGCTAGCAGGGATCCGCTTCCAAGGTGATCTTAGCATTGGTAATATGAATACGGTCTCGGACCCTACATCATATCTGAGGCTATGAAGGTAAAAATATTGCTTGTGTGTGGCTTTATTTGGGATAAAGGTCTTCCAGAAAACACAGCCTGGAGAAGAACTAATCAAGATAATAAGCTTGTGTTCACATCAAAGAAAGGTGAAAATATTTTGTTTGCATTCCGTTTTGATAATGGAGATATACATTATTTTATTAGTCAAATGGCGCAATTAATTACAGAGGTGATTTTCTCTCTGGGCCTGCTTTATGACTATTACACTGCTTACAATTAATCCTAATGGAAAGATCAAAATGAAAATTCATGGTCACTTGTAAATTTTTATAATGTGGTTATTGCTTCCAAGTGCCCAATGCAGTGGCACTTGTTTTAGAAAACAAGCTTTGTGAATGTTGGAGGAGCACTGTCCAAAACCGCTGTTCTCCTGTGGCTTTGACCAGGGCATCCTCTGCCAAGGTGTTCCAGCCTTCCTGGTCACTGATGCTTGCTCCTGCCTCGTGTTTGCTGAGGGAGCAGGGAGCGCTGCGCTGTGTGAGATTAGACCGCTCCGCTGTATCTGAGGAACCTGTGCCAGGTGCCTGCTCACATCTCAAACTGTGTGGCTGCTGCCTGAGCCACCCAAATAATAGACTTATGTACATCTTATGTATTAGAGATCTGACAGTAAAATGGAATTGAAAACCACTAGAATACTGTTAAAGAGAAACTAACCTCACTTTAACTGATCTTGAAACATAAGCAGACAGCTACTGGCAGAGAAGGAGTGGAAAAATTGAAAGCTAATGCCATATTCCTTTCATCCTGTGTTAAATAGCCCTTCATGGTCCTTTCAGTTTATTGAAATAGTGGTCACTTTTGTAGTTATGAAGGCTGACATTTCTGAAATATCATAATTCAGCTGTGACACTGATGTGCTGCTAGCAAAAGTCTTGCAATGGGTAAAGTGCTTATGATAATGTCTATCTCCTCTTTCTCAAATGAGGTGGGAGGGTTTTTATGAATCTTTCAGTATTTTGATCTAATTTCAATAGTGAATGTATTATTTATCCCTTTAATGGAAAATGTAATGAGTTGGGATGGCTATTTCACTAGGACATCTGCCAGGGTATGGCTGTAGCTTAATGTGAGTGAGCAGTAACGGCTGCAGCTTCCTGGGGACAGTGTTAACGAATGTTCTACTCCTAGAGATTTCCTTAACCAGTACCAAGAGGTTTAGTGGTGATTAGTCAGACCTCAGAAGCTAAATGAGTCAGCCAGAGAAGTGACATTGTAAACCCATATGTGCAATTATACTAATAAATATCACATGCAGCAGATCTTCCCATGCATTATTCACTATGGTATTTTATTTTCTGAAGTCTTGTCCAGGTTTCTCTTACTAATTTTTTAATATCCTTTTAAATTCCTTGGTCCCAAAAGCTTCAATCAAGTGAGTATTTAAATGGTTGAAGAGATTAGGCCCAGAGCACATTATCTATTGCCATTATTTTAACAATTTTAATAATGTTTTCAAGTATTTCCTATGTGAATATTTCAATTTTGCTGTAGTGCCTGGGGAGACTAATTTCAATAAATAAAATAGATTTTCACTGGCAAATCAAGCAACATAACTTCAACCTTTTTATATTTATGCTGAGCTCATAATTGTATTTTATGAAATATATTCAGTCTGTGCAGTTGTCATGCAGATTGAGACTGTCCCTAGTGGAGTCTACCCCAAGTTTGTTCTGGTCTGTGTCACCACATTTCCCTGCCACAGAAATGAATCTGGGATGAATCTGTGTCTGAGCAGTGGGGAGAAGGGAGAAGAACTTGTGGTTTTAGGAGGCAGTCAGTGCTGGAAAATGTTTGCTGGTCCTTCATTACAGCTAAATGTTGAGAGCTTTTGGGTGTCTCATTTGCTACACAGATTGAATAAAGAATTTTTAATTATTGGACTTTTGGCTTGTGAGCATAAAGATCCATGGAGCCAAGCTGTAGTCTTTTAAGATGCGTCACATTGTCTGCAGAACTGTGGTGGTCTCTTTTGAATGTGAAAGTAACAGGAAACTTGAAAAGCATGAATCAAAAATACTTTGAATTATCCTGCTTGGATGTATCTAGTCTTGATTGATCTTAAAATTGTAACTCTTACAAAGGACATAAAAGTTGATCAAATGAAATTATCATTTCGTTCATCCCTAGTGGGGCTATTTTACATGACTGTGAGTAATTTCCTGCACTGTGACTGTCTATGATTATGGCATGAGTAAAGGTGTGACGTCTGTCAGATTTTCTTTTCACAATGCCATACTTCATAATAATTCCAATGTGCATAAAAAGATGTGAGGAGTTGCCAGGCCCACGTGCCTGACGTCTGTCACACCTAGAGCCACCCACACCTAAGGGTGAAGAAAAAGTAGAGGCTTTCAATACTTGTTTTGGCTCAGTCTTTAGGAATGTGTGTAGGATTGGGCTGCCAGGTCCTCTGAGTCAGAGGCGCTCGAGTGAGAGATTTTCTGTTTGTGGACATTGAAATATTCGCAGGTCTGTGGAGCCTGATGGAGCTCATCCCAGAGCACTGCAGGATCTAGTGGATGTCATGGCAGGACCCCTCTTCACCATTTACCAGAGGCCTTGGGAGTTTGTGGAAGTTCCTACTGGCTGGAAGGTGGCCAGTGATATTCTAATTTACAAGAAGAGTGTGAGGAAAGACCTAGGAAATCACAGACCTCTTGGTCAAACCTCAGTGCCTGGAAAACTTACAGAGGAGATTGTACTGGGTGCTGTCAGAAGGCCTTTAAAGAATAGTGAAATCATCAGGCACTGCCACTTGTTCTTCTTGAGGTGTCAATGCTGGGCCTGAATGTGAGATTCATCTCATCCTGGGATAGACACAAGGGATGATATGGGGCAGGATTTGAAGGAAAGGGCTATTTAAGAGTCCTTCCCTGTAAGGTAGGCTTGGATTTTAATCTCTGTTTTGGATTGCTATTTGGGCTGAGCTTTGGAAACTGTAATTTTGGGCTGGCTTTGTCAGCGACTTAAAAGTTTTAAACATCATAAACATGGACCAATTCAAGTGCTGAGGGTGAGTCCCCTTGGCTGGGAAATGCCTGTGTTTGTGTTGTACCTGTGGCATCCCGGGTTCTGCAGCCTTTGGCCCCCCGCAGCGATTCCGAGCTCTCTGCAGCTCCCTGCAGTGAGGACATCGGACCAAGCCTTAGGGCTCTCTTACCTGACAGTGTTTCCTCCATTCTGGCAGGGAACAGGCTTGGCAACTCTTGGCTAGCTTAAGATATGAAATGGGACTTAGTTTTTTCTTTCATTTTGTCTGTCTCTTGCCTTCAATAAGACAGAAGAGGAAAAGAGCCCTCTCTTAAAATGATGGATGTAGCTGTGCCTCTTATTCATGATGTTATTACTTTTCTTATGATCTTAAATAGGATGATACCATACAAAAAATCTGAAGATTAGAAGACTCATTAGCTTTCATTTGTAGTTATAGTGCGCTAGCTGGGTCTCACACATTGTGAGAGCTGTAATTTGTAGTAATGGTGTTCCTATTAAGGAAGGAATGAGTCATAACTGAGGGTATCTCTTCAAAGAATTACTTGCCTACAAATACATGACAGAAGAGTATTCCTACAGTGGCTTCCCAGCTGCTTGGCAGTCGGTATGTGCAAATCCTCTGTGCAGCCTGAAGCAACAGCAAATGGTAGTGCAATTCTTAGAAATATTACCCAAAAAAATGCCAGAAAAATGAGAACGCTTTTGAGAAAAATGATAACGGAGGTCCAGTAGTACCATCCCTCCAGGGTAATATAATAATGTGTATAACGCTTTTCTGGAAACTCTGCAGCTAAGATAAAACTGATGCTGATTCCTGAACACATCAGTGTGTGAATTCAAAGGCCTGGATAACCTTCCTTATTCTAAACATCACTTGCTCCCTGACATTCTGCCTTCTACTTCAGGAAATCACAACCTCAGTGCCCAATTTTTGTCTTTCTTCTAAGTATATACTTTCAGCAAAATAGCTATGCAATGCTATTTTGCATTTGTAACTAAGGTTTTATATAAATTTTTTTGCAAGTAGGTGGTTTTTACACCCATGTTGTATGTCAACTCCTAAAGCCAACAGATGCAAGGACAGCTACTTGTGGAATTAGTTTGGCAACAAAAATGGCTATTCAAGGAGCCCTTACATGCTCTGCTCACTGCTGATTTACTAAATGCAGCAAACTTTAGAGCAATAAATGTCTGAGTAGCATTTTTGCCTGATTTTCCTGAGAGTCTCAGTATTTGGAAACACAGTATTCTCTTAAGTAACAGGTTTTAATTAAGTGTGAACTTAATAGTGGACTATGAAGTGTGAACTCTAAAAGACAATGCTATCTGGTTTAGTGACGAAGTCTGAGGAATATAAATGCTTGTTTTGCACGAAGCAGGGATGTAAGGAGCCTGTGGGGAAGAAAGATTTGCTCATTGACTGATTTTGAATACAATATTTAAATCTTCTTGGATTACAGCAGTCAAATACAGTATTTTTCAGTGAGTGTAGTGTCCTATAGAGAATTTGGATCTCTATTCCCTAATCAAGTTGATGAATTCACTAAAATGCAAATAAAGGTAATCTCATAGAAAGGGTGACTATTTCATCACACATGAAGCAGCTGATAGAGGAACATCTCTGAAGCAGTTCTAGGAAAGCTTCTTTGGGAGACTGGGAAGGAGTATCACATTTAATGATATCAGAAAGAAAACAAAAAGAAAAATGTTAATTGGCCTTGTCACAAGATTTGGTTGCAGATCTTAAGTGGTAGCTATGTGAGGAACTTCTCCCAGGACAGTGCTAGCACCAGTCAGAACATTAAAATGTGCTTTTAAATACAGCAAAAATTATATACATGACAAGAAGCCCTGGTTTAGACAATAAACCAGACGTAGTACTTACGTGAAGTGCGTTCTTGTTAGGAGGTATTTTGACCTCTTGTTGAAAAAAGCTGCAGTAACAAAACAGACAAGAGACTTCACTGCTTTTTATACTTCAGCTGACTTAATTAAATTTATTTCACTATGCATGTGTAAATATAAGGAAAACCTGGAGGATTTAGTTTTCCTAAGTGCTTTTTGTAGGGAGAGAAAGAAAAGGAGGTGCCAGTTTCATTTTAGTTTAGGTTTTACGAATGCAAAGTCATCTAAATGTTTGTCTGGTTCAGTATCCTTCCTGTAACAGTGACCAGTAGTAGGCATAAGAATAAAGTCTAGGGTGAGCATTCTCTGCCAGCCAGTCAGAATTTAAAGAATTTCAAGTGCACAGACAACTCATAAAAATACTCATCACTGGGTAGTTTTAGTCCATTTTGGAATGGGAAACAAAATATTGCATCTGTTAACTTTTTTTTTTTTATTTTGCTATGGCAAGTGAGACACTATGATATTTCTTTCACTTTTCCCCATCTCAAATTTTGAAAATAGGTTTGATTGTCATGATGACATGCAAAAAAGCCCTTTTTTCCAAGTGTTATAAGTTGTTTTGAGGAAGGGCTAAAAGTTTTGTGAAAAAGGTGCCTCAAATCACACTGACTTTTTTTCCTGGAAGTTCAGCCTTAAATTAAAAGCACTCACTTCTTGATGTAAGTTACTCTCCTGAAGTGTTTTGTTCCAGTCTCACAGATTCATAGTTCTGATGTGATAAGAACTCCCAGTGATGACTGGAAAGGGTGTCTTTGTTTCCTGTTAAAACCAATAACTGAGTGCTAGGAAAATGGATCGTTGTGGGGTTTTGTTTTGCTTCACAAGCAATGAAAGGCGTTCTAGGGGCGCTGTTGGGAGCGCTCACAGGCAATACTTGCATTTGTGCCAGCTATGCTGGCACAAAATACCCCCGGAAGACACTCTGACCCTTTGTAAGCCTGCTGAGGAAATCCAATCTGTTCTTCCAAAGCAGGCTGTGTCACGGGCTCTGCCCGTTCTGCTGCACCTCCTCCCGGCAGCAGTTAGATCACTCGTCCGGAGAGCTCAGCCCATTGCACTTCCTGCAGTAGCTGTGCGTAGTCCCGCAGCTCGAGTTTGAACGGAGTGACAAAGGGTTGACATGGAGGGGATGGCAGGATCCTTGTTCTGAGCTGTCTCCTTAGCCTTAAACATTTCTATTCCTTCATGAACGTTCAGCCTTTACAAATCTGCGGGGTGCAATCAGGGGGGAGTGAATGGCTGCGAGGAATCGGGAGCTGCATCCCGGTCCTTGTCCTTGTGGTCCTTTGCAGCCGGGAGTGAGCCCCCCCTGCCCCCAGGCTTCCCGAAACGCTGCGGGGCCGCAGCTGGGGCTGAGCTGAGCCGGCGCAGGTCAAAGCTGGAGGGGAGCAGCGGCTGCCAGGCTGTGAGCTGTCCCCTCAGGACGTGCATGTGGCTTCCAGCTCAGTCCTGCGGCGGAGCCAGCTCACCGCGGCGAGCGCAGGGCTGCGTGCGGAGAGGGCTCGGGCAGCCACGGGCGCCTCCTCCAGTCCCCCGTGCTCTGAGCCGAGGGCACAGATGCAGCCACAGAAAGGACCAGGCTTGAATTTTCCAGGCTGGTGTCCACTTCTGCCAAAAGCATTTTGGGACTGAGCAGTGATTCCAATTAAATATCTGTTAAATCTTTAAAACTTTTATGTTAAAACTTAGTATCATACTGACTAGTTCATTTATGTTGCCTTTCTGAAAATAAATCTGCTTTATGATTTACTGTGTGAATACCAGTAGCCAGCTGCTTTGAAGAGCACATACAGTTAAAAGGGCATTGCACACGAATTGCTGAATGCTTTCTAATATCTGAGAAATTGGAAATAGATGGCAGATCTGTAAAAAGTACTGAAATGCTGTAAGTGAATGAGTTATTGTAATTAAAACGAGCAAATAATGATTAAAGAGTAAGGTCAGTCAGGATTTATGAAATTTCCTGATTAAGCTAAGCTGCAAAGAAACTTTACTCAAAAGCAGAGCAAGCTGGGATAGAGTTATGTTATGAGTAATGAGCTGAGTGAGTGATGTAAGACAGCCAAGGCTTATTTTGAATTGATGTAATACGACGTATTCATTGCAACCTTCTGAACCATAAATGGCTTGTGATGCTTTGCTACATTTCTCCAGCTATCAAACCTGCTATTTTTCATCAGCTGCTCTTACACAATGTAGGAAAAAAATGAGAAGGTGGTGGTGAAGCTAATAGAATCATCAACTTCTTTAGTTTGTAAAGACTAAACCAACTTGGAAGTGACTGTTAGAGAATTCCAGAACGTGGTCCAAGAAATTGGAATCAAACTGTTCATATATATTGATAAATGAGAACTGTATTACAAAAATTTTAGTGGGGTTCCTAGGAGTATTCTTATTAACTCCAAATGCTGACATATATTAAATATTTATTCTGAGTGCAGAGATCCACTCTTGATTCAGGAAATGATCAGAAGCTGAACCTGTCCTGCTTGTGCTTGAAACTTGACTGGTGAGGCAGGCAGCCTAAAGCAGTTAATACTGAGGCATGACTTTGGGGTGTAAAGCAGATGTGCCCTCAAGGGACCTGGGGGCAGCCAGCCTGTGGATGAGCTGGTTGAAAAGACTGTGTTTAATAGAATAAATCCTGTGGATAATGAAGTGACACAAGCAGTTTACAAAGTCATTGCACAACACTATGGTGTTATGCAGAAGGTTTGAGGAGCTCTGGTGGAAGCAATGGCAACCCTTGTGTTAAACTGTGCTCCTCATTTAAGTGAAGATAATTATGCAAATATCTTGCATCAGTGTTCATTGGTGTTAAGGAAGAACTGCAATGCATTAGAAGAGATTCTAATCATTACATCTAATTACAGTGGAATGAGAATTACTGGAAATCTTCAAGTGGCAATTATTCTTTTTATTATATTGAAGGCAATCAAAGCAAGAAATGCTGTGTTCATAGTTTAATGGAAAAAGTCTGATACAAGGAATATCTAAGAACTTTGAACTTACTGAAGCCCTAGTACTCTTATATTTTTGTCTTCTTCCTTTTGCCCAAAACCATGTAGGACAAACATTTCAACTTAATCATTGGTTGTTTAAAAACCCACTCCTCCACACAAGGCTTCCATATCTTGCTAAAATTAGATCTGTATTTTCTCAGCTTGGCTTTACATGACTTTATGCTGGTTGTTTTTTCGCTCTACATGGCCCAGGTAATTGCTTGCTCTGTGTTGCTGTAGTTGTAGCTCAGAAAATGTGGGTGTGGCTCTTAGAGGAGAGGTCCTGTCTGAAATGAGGACTCTGTTGGGCTGAATATTCTCTGCACACAGTTATGTGCAATGATTGCCTGAAAAAGCCATCTAATTATAATTAGTGCCTTTGCCAAGCATTGCTCTAAACTGTTCAAACTACTATAAATCACACTATAACCCAGGTTAAGTACCCCACACACTGACGGAAAGCTCTTATGTTGAATTCTAAAGTAAAACTCTGAAAACATTGGTCTGAACAGCTGAAACAGGTGAATGCTGAAGCTCAGACCCTGCATGGAACAACCCTCCCTGTGAATCAAACTTCTAAGAAGAGATCTTATGTGACAAATTTTTCCTGTAATTTGATTTTAAAGAAGAAGTGCTTGAGGAGGTAACTGGGAGCCTCAACTCCCAGAAGAGACTTGAGTCAGATGAATTCTAGCCTGATGTTTTCCAGAATCCTTATGTGTTCCAAGACAAAGGAATAGTATGGGGGCTTTCAGGGGGCAGCATTTTTAGTTCTGTTGGAAAGTGAAAACTGTTCTCCACAGACATTTTCAGCAGCTTGTTGCTGAGCGAGGGGTGGCTGAAGGACCATGCTCCAGCACTATCATAGGGAAATGGAACCTGGAACCTGCAGTTCCTCTCATGGGCCACTACTGATGCCACCAACATTCCCAAATACTTGTCAGGCTATGGATTTTTATTTTTATTTTGGTTATTCTGAAAGTTCAGGGGTTTTTTTAATTAGTTTTTCTTCCCACTGTACCTGAGACCCTAAGAAGGAAAACTTCACAAAGAAATTGCCCAATCTTACCTCTCTGTTCCTCTCAT
>WAAG01077120.1:0-15406 GCA_013390105.1 Tichodroma muraria
TACAAAAGCTAAAATCCCAAGGCTTCCCCCTGATGCTGGTGGGAGATCTGAGGTGTTTGCTGTGGAGAGATCAGGCTGGGAGCAGCTTCTCCATCACCTGCACACACCAGTGGCCTCTGGTCCCTCACGGAGCAGAGCTCAGAGCAGATTTAAGCCGCTACTTTGAAAGTGCAGAGTTGAAAAAGCATTGCAGCTTCCTGCAATTAAACATGGGGGAATTAATTATAGTGGGGAGAAATCCATCCACTTTTGGGTTTCAGGAATGATTTTTGAACGTGGAAAAAGATGTTAATCACCACAGTAGTGATATTTGGGAGCCTTATTTGGTGCTGCTGGCTGCCTGGATAAACAATTCTGCACAATGTTTCTCTCTCAGTCCATCACTCAGTTGTTCTCACTGTCTCTTCCTCTCTCTTTTGCCACAGTGTGATATTTTTGTGATTCAAAACAAAAGCTCTCACTTCTTTCAGTGTGAACATTTAAAATATGTCAAATGTAAATTTGCCTACTAAATACCCCACTTCTCTCCAAACAGAATGGCACTGTATTGTTTTCTAAAGCGCATTTAAAAATGCACTTTAATATCAAGAGAAATAAGACAGACAATTTTGATACAAGTCAGTTGTACATGAAGACCCAGTTCTGCTCTCAGTGTACCTGCTCTGCCTTACCCAATCTTACTTTCCTCTAGGAATAGTAGAACTTCTGCTCTCTTACCTTTCTGACAGCAAAATTAAGTAAGATAAGTTTCCCTTAATTTTGATTATTTCCCCACAGCTTGTGATTTATGAAAGCAAAAGGGTATGGCAGTGGCTGTCTCCCCAAAATTCCAATTTTTCAGCTTTCTGAACTTCAAGCATTCTGGAAGATAAGCAAATAGCATTTGCTCAAGTTCTCTTTACTCTGCTGGTTCTCCTAAGTCTGAATATGGAATATAAATCCATGATTTAAAACCAAGTCCTTGGATTTAAATTAAAGGTCCTGTAGTGGGGGAATCTCAGTACTTTGCCTGAGATCTTTCCTTTCAGTTGCTGATCCATGTACACTGTGAATTCTCCTTTACAAGTGAAATTTATTATGTAGTGGCTGGAATTAGTGACTAAGGGATTTCCTCTTGTTATTAATGTAAATAGAGAGTATTTCCACTGAAGGGACCCTAAATTCTTTCAGTCCACGAGGACGCATGAGCAGGATCTTTCTGGAAAAACAAAACAGGTACAAAGAATTTTTAACAAGAAGTTAAAGCAGATGAAAAAACCCCAAACCAACAAATTGTTAAATATGATGGCAGCAACTGTTGTATGCTAAAATTGAGAAACTGGTAACAATGAATCCAAGTTCAATTTTGATTTCTAGGGGAGGATTAATGCAGTTTTGTGGCGAAATGGGATTTCCAACTCTCTGCAATGAAGCTCTCTGCAAACTGGCAACGTTTTACCCAGCAAATGCAGCAACTGCTCACCTTTCTGAAGAAGGCAGTACCCAGCTGTACACCTTCCATCTGCACATCAGCCTGCCCTTCCTTTAGAAGGTCTTTCCCCCCACACCTCCTTTTTTTTCCTCTTTAAAGTTCCAAGAAGGAGAACTGTTAGCAAGATGGATCTCTAGCAAAGTATATTCTATAATGTGCGATATAAGGAAATATTTAATTGGCACTGTTTTTTTAAATGCCTGGCGGTCTCCAGACATTAATTTGGCAAATGCCTGAAGCCTGAATAATATTTCTCCAAGTACTTTAAAAGCCTAGGGAGCACAATAGGAAGATCTGGACCATTAAAATAGTTAACTCAATGTTTTAGTACTTGAACAGTAACAGAGCTAAGGTAGGACTAAAATTCTAGGATCGTTTCAAAGTATCTCTGTCTCATTTCCCTTTATAGCCTCATGCAGATGCTAATCCATCATGTTATTTTGTAGGACCTCAGAAAGTTTAAAGGTTGTTTAGTTGGTGGAAGTGCTCAGGGTGATTACTTCTAGTTTGCTTATTCTGCACTTTTTTTATAAAACAGTAACATTTTATGCCCAGTAAGCTCTATTACTCCTCATTTGTTTGTAATGCTTCACGTCACACGCAGGTGCCAGCTACCTGGGTTATTACTCATTTTTGAAAAATGCTTAGCACTGTTCCCTGCACTGCCTCCTGCAGCAAATGGGCTCTGAATGATGGTGCTCAGCCCCTGCAGCTCCCCAGGCTGGGGCTGCCAGAGCCACTGTCACAGCTCCCCAAAAACACCCCACAGACACTGCTCCTGGGCAACCTGAGCAAGGCTCTTCTCATTTTGGGTTTTGGGAGTCGTGGATGTATTTTTATTTAAGAAAGTTGGGTATATTTAACATTTTATTTTTATGTAGGTGTCATTTATAATTCAAGAAGCCAAATTTTTTATTAAAGGATTTAAAGGGTCATTATCTATGATTTAGAGCATATTTATTAAATCAAGGAATGCATTTTATAAGTTTTAGCTGGTTAAGTGTAATGCAGTTTATTAGATCATCTATTATCAAACTCCAGATCATGTAATTCACCATGCAGGTGTTTCTTCTTCAAGCCCATGAAAATAAGCAGTGATGGGCAGTGATGACAGTCACTAAGCTGGGACTCTACCTACTGATTGCCACCTCTTGATGTACTGGTTTGGATTGAGAAAGGATTGTTTTCCCACCAACCTGCAGCAAGCAGTGCAAGCTGAACCCCAAAACTGGGAGCTGTGTTATGAGAATGAATCAATAACTGGGATAGAAACAAACACCTGCTCTGGGGTTCCAGAGGCCAGGGCCTGGGCAAGCTGTAAATATTAGGCAGGGGAATTTATTTATTTCTTTAGCAGGGCAGCTGTTGCTGCAGGGAGCAGAGTGATGCTGCCTTTGGCATTCCTGAGGAAGACACTCCCAGATACTGTTTGTGCCTGTGCAATGTGGCCTCCTCCTGTAAAGGCACCTGCTGTTAAACTTTCAATGCTGAATCCATTAGAACTTGTTAGGGGGGTGGAAAGTTTTGAAGAAAATCAGACTCAGTTATCTCTGTATTTTCAGATGCTGGGAGAGGTAATCTTTAAACCTCATTGCTTTATTCAAGCTGTTGTTGTAATGGTACAAAGCTTTTTGCTCTCATTGTCTTCCAGCAGTGGAGGAGTTTAAGGAGTGATGACAGGTTAAAATGGAGCAAGGTCAGAAGGTGAGTTACTGCTCCACAGAATGATGTAGATTTGGTATTGACTTGTCATCTCAGTTCCTTCCAGTGATGCCACTTTCCCTAAAGCCCCAAAGCAAAATCTCTTTTGCTGAGCTGGTAGATGTCACTCCTGTGACATTGTTGTGGCTGGGCACACCATTTCATGGGGCAGCCTTGCAGGAGGACTGGGCTCTCTGGTGCATGCCTTGGGGAAGTTTGGGCAGCAGAGGGGAGGATGGGCTGCCCTGTGCCAGAGACAGACTGTTCCCATCAGTTCCTTACATGCCAGGGATCTCTCCTTGCTGTAGGGCTGAGTTCTGTATCCCTCTTGAATACATTATCACATGCTGTTTAAATAGGAGTTGTTCAGCTTGTTCTTTTATTTTATTAGGAAGAATGCAGATAAAGTTGTCATCTGCTAGGAACAGTAATTGGCTAAACTGATACGTAAGCAGCCCCAGGATCTCCTTTAACCTCTTGTGCTTCCAAAGTCTGGGTTTGTACAGTCACCTCTACAGTGTCTCACCTGTGGGCAGATACTGACTGAGGGGTTCATGAAAACATCTGTCAGGGGCTGACATCTTTACCAGCAGCAGACGGGAGGGAGGGAGGGGAAGAAAGGAAAGAGGCTGAGGCTGAGTCGAGTTCTGGGTTATGAATTTTCATTATTTACAACATTTTGCTGAACTGGGCATGGTCCCAGGTGTGAAATGAATAGAAAAACAGCCATTTGTGGTTATTGGGCAACACATGAGCAAGAGAGCAGAGATTTTTGTCCTTAATTCTAAAGCAGTTCTACCATTTTAGATGTGTTTGTATGATGTACTACAAGAGATGAAAAGAAAAGAAATGGGGGAAATTTTAGGCCTGGCTCCTGAGAGGAAACAGAGCTGCATTTAGACCTCCTGATATACTTAACCTATTTCCAGTAGCCATGCCCCAAACTCCATTTAAAAGGCTGGGCTTGATGTCTGTAGGTGGAACCTGAGTGTGTTTCTGCTTTGAAGAGCTGAGGAGCAGCAGTGCAGAGCTCAGGCCTTTGGCTGAGGCTTCTCTGCTCTGAGTGCTTGGAATGTGCTCAAGCGGGTCCCTTGCAGCCAGGGAATACAGACTGTGGTCATATTCCACTTGATGATGAACTTCAGTTAGGGGAGGAACCTTAACTGGAGCTTTCCAACAGTTTTATTCTTTCCAAGTGGAGATCAGGAGCTCTAGCTAATTCATCTGCCAGTTTGGGGTACTGAATTCTTGAATGCATTTCCTTCTGGTTCCCAAGGTAGTGAAACCACTGAAGCCTTCAGGATTAACAGTCTCTTGTCATGAATAGAGACACCCACACTACCACTGCCCTTGTGATTAGCCATGGAGAACCAGAATTCCCACAGCAGCAGGGATTTCAGCAGTGCTGAACACAGGAGAAATGATCCCCATCGACACAATTGCTTCAAGGCTTTTTAGAAGGGGTCCATTAAATGGATAATTCTTAAAGCCCAATTCCTTCCCGAAGTGCAGTTGTTTTGCAGGCAGAGCGTGTTTGATGTCACACGGTGGAGCCTCCTGAATCAGCCACTGCTGAATGTGGTGGTGGCTCACACCTGACCATCAGCCTGTGTTATCATAGCTGGCACTCACTCAGCGCCTAAAATAGAAATGAGGTAATGACTCCCATGTGCTGGAAGCTCTGCTACACTGTGGAGCACACGTACATTCTCAAGTCTGCTGTATCCAGAGCTAATATACATTTTTTACAAGGGTCATTACTTTTTTACATATACAATGCAGAGAACATTTTCAAAACAACTATTTGAAGCCAAGCTGATAAAACAAGCAGCTGTAAATTGTCACAAATTACCCCCTGGGATGCAAACAGTGCCAGCAAGGGTGGATGAGGCTGAGATATATCTATAACGATGAGGATATAGATTAATTACATACAACAGGAGAGATACCAAGCTGATCATATGTGTTGCTCACCTGAAGCCCAGGCAAATGAAACAGAATGGAAGCTGGCATTCTGCAGGGAAGAAGCCACTTAAAAGCTCATCTAGAAATGTCTGAAGTACAGTGGGTAAGAAATCAGAGGGTTTGACTGAAGCTGAACAAAGCTCAACATGACTTTGTTCAACAGATCCTGGTTTAACACATACATCAAGTTCATCACACACCTCCCAAAAGGACTGGCAGTGATGTCCCTGCATTTTGAGGATGCCCTTGTGTGTTCAAAGTGCCTGTTTCCCTTCATGCCATTTGCATTAGCATTTTAAATGTTAGTCTCCATAAAGAAGCCTATATGGTGCATTTTCAGCTTACAAACGAGGCTCTGAGTTAGGGCAATGTTCACCTGGAGGGTCATATATTTCATGCTTCATTGCTTTCTGCTGGTGATTTCTGAGGTAATCTGCAGTGTCTCTGAGAAGAGGTGCCAGTTACTGTGCCATGATTGCTGTTTGGGGAAGCGTGCTGTTCAAATGTCTGTCTGGCAGGCAGATTAACCACAGATTTATACGCATTTGCTGAGAAAAAGATTTGGCCTTCTAAATCCTGATTTCTAATTGGAAATAAGCAGGATTTTGTACTCTCCCTCCCCCTCCTCTTTTTTTTTCCCCCTCATGAAACACAAAGAATAAGAAAAAGCTAAGCTATTTACTGGGATCCTTTTGTTACTTGGCAGTGCTCTTTTATAATTTAGGTGTGTATTGGTCATCTCCTGCAGGTTCATATATTCCTTCTCCCTTGATTGTTTTATTTCTCATGAATCCTTCGGAAAAACTTTTCCTTTTACTGTTTCTCTGCTGTGTGTCTTTTTCAATACCAGTTTATCAGCTGGAGACGCTTATTATGTTAAGTGGAAAAACTTCTTGCCATCTCCATGTAAGTCTTCTTCCTGAAGTTAGAAGAGTTTTACCTGGGGCCTGGTCTCTGTTCTCTCCAGCCAGCACTGCAATATCGAGAAACAAGAGCTTTTGTTGAAAATTGAAACCTTCTCTTACTCCTCTTACGTTTCATCCACTGGTGAAACTGAACTCTCCTGAAGGATTGCTGCATTTCCAGAATAGTTCCTTATTTTACTGAATCTCTTTTCTCTTGTAAAACACTTCCTGGGTTAGAGTTTCCCTTCTTTGCACATGATATCCTTTCCCTTAGTGTTGAAGCTTTTCCCCAGGCATCAGGGACACACTGTAATCCTACAGCTTCCCTTGGCAAGGACATTTTCCAAACCAGTGGTGAAAACATTGTGCATTCAATGACAGACATTTTCATAAATACAGTCACAGTCCTTTTTTAAAGAGAAGACAAATTATGAAAGATTAAAAAAAAAAAGGTTATATTTCATATACATTTGAATAAATACACTAAAAGTCTTGCTGGAATAAGTAAGGGGAATCATGTCAGATGTATTAGATGCAAAGAGAAAACAAAACCAAGAGAAGACCAGAAAAAAGCAGAAAGGGCAAAAGGAACAGATGCTGAAACGGAGGTGGTTTAGTATTTGTGTTGTTAATGGTTTGTTCAGTCATTTAATTATGTTCTAACTTTTATTTTTTTTTTAAATTTGGCTTTTCACTGTCTTGAAGTCCTTTAGCCAATAAAATCCAGGGCACAGGGTCTGGTGTCTGTCTTGGAATCAAATCAAAAAAGACTACTTTTGAATTATAAATATTTTCTCCAGAACCCAGTGACAAGAGATGTGTTTGTCCCTGGTGTCACGGCTGTCAGTCTTGTTGTGATTTGGTCACCAGAGAGGTCTGCAGGGACAGGCTGTCTCTGCCATGGAGTGCATCTCCCCCAGCACAGCCCCAAGAATGAGAAGAGAGGCTGCTGTCAGCTGCACTGAGCTTTGCAGAGGAGCTCACAGCACAGGGACCGGGGATGAGGGGATATCAAGAGAGGAGTGGGAGGGTAAAACGTGTCATGAGGTGAAAGGTAGAAGACAAAGATCATTGGAGCTGCCACATGCTCCAGCCTGTCAAAGCTTTCCAAGGGAAATATTCAGTATTCTAGAAATGTCTCAGTAGCAAAGCACAGAACTTGATGGGGCTCTGAAAGAAATTTTTTGTGACACTTTTCCTGATAAAAGCTTTTCTCAAACCACACACCACAAAATGCTGGGCTGCAAAGGGACTGGAGCCTCTTCCAAGCTCTTTGCAGACTTTGATGGAGATGACATTGCAGACAAAAAAAAAAAAAAAAGGCTTCTGACACGCAGAGGCTTTTGGTCTCTGAGTGTTGTGCTGAATGAATGACCTTGTGAAAAAAGGAAAGTGTTCAAAGCAAGATCTGTAGGTGGATGCTCTGCTTGATATTTGCAAGGCTGTGGGTAAGGCATTTACCAGGACTAGAAGTGCATTTGGCATTTACTGACTTACATGGTTTGAAAATGAAGCAAAAGGACATGTTTAGAAATTTTTCTAAAGTCATTTGAACAAGAAATAACAGTCTGAAGAATTTGAAACCATAAACAATAGAGAACTTGCCCCAGCAATGCTCCCAACTCAGAATGCTTTAAAGTTTGGAAGTCAAAAAAACACCCACTTTAGTCTGTATTTTCAAACTGGCACATTTTTTTCCCCAAGCTGATTTAATTATTCTGTTTTGAAATTTCAGTTCAATTTAGATACACATTTAAAAGTAAAAGTGAAATACAAATCAAAAGCACATCAAAACTATTCAACAAAGCATGATTGACTTAAACTGACAAGTTCAGTGCATTGAAATTTGGGATGTTTTACTGAAACTCAGTAGGCAAACACACATGGATACCCTTAACATTTTCATGGGCTAAAAAGGAAAAAGGAGAAAAAACCCACCATGTTTTGTGCTCAGCCTCCAACAGAACAGACCCTGCAATCAATCACACGTGCACTGGGTTCTCTGAGTGCTGCTGCACACCAGGCTCCCACTCTTGCAGCCACTGCTGAATGGCATTTCCAAGCCTTGGTGATCTATTTTTGGTTTTGTTCGTTCCCATGAAAGTGAGACATTTGAAAGCAATCTGCAGAGTTAGAAACAGGAGACACTGAGCTTTCCAAACACAATTCCAACATTTAGACTGGATCTCTAACTCTATTTAAATGCTTCACAGTGCTTGTCAGTTCACTGCATCTAGAAGTTTATTTAACTTTTTATATTGTGAGTTCTAGAGACAGGTGTGAAATTTCCATCAAATTTCTTCTCCTGGGAGGTCTGTGATGACAGAGTTGATCTGTCCAATTTAGAAAAGAAATACAAGTGGTTTAGCACATCAGCTACATGTTTTGTGTGGTGAATTTGTGAGTAGAATATTCTACTTCAAATATTTTTGATCAACATGTGGAATATGTAAGGTATAGTCACCACTATGTTGTTTTTCATTTTATTTTGGCTTAACTCGGTCAAAACCAATTGTTCTAAATTTCGCACCTAAAACTTAGAGGTGTTAGTATCTGGACTTCTGGAATTCTGTGGGAAATTAAAGCAAAGCTTTGCTGATTTCCAACTGGTGTTGGCACACCAAGTTAAGGTTGCTTTCTACATCTCAGCACAGTGATTCTGTTTTATTCAGCCTTGGGACTGCCAACGTGAAACATCATGGGTTTGTATGATGCTTTGAGTTCAGCTTAAATGTCGTGGGTTTTTGGCCTTTTTGGGAGGCTAGATCACAACAGTATTTATAAATAAAATACTATTCAGAGCACTTCTAATAGTCAATTTGCTTTTCACATAATCCTGCTTGTTTCCTTTCTATGATTTTTTCCCACCACCTGCATTAAAAATCTCATTTCAAATGAAAGGTAAAAAGCCAGTTTAGCATTTCTCAAATGAGAGGAATTTTTAACGTATTAAGTATTTTTCTCCTGCCACACAATGCCTGGCCATGAAATCAGGAACAGCTGCTATTCTTACAGATCCTCTCCAGCACAGAGCGATGCAGAAATAAAGCCCAGCTCTGCTCCTGAGTGAAGTGTGGAGAGATGTCAGCTCGGAGCTGCTGCTGCTTTTGAATATGCTGATTGTGCCTCTGGAAGGAGGCTGGGATCCCCTGGAGAGCTCTGATCTCTGCTGCACATTAGAGCTGTCTCCCCAGTGAGGCAGCATGAACCAAATACATAACTTTATGAGTTCTCCTGGCCTCAGATCTACACTCAGATGACAAAAAGTAAAAAGAATTAATCAGGGCCTAATGCAGCAGAGTGTTCTGCATTGTATCTTCATTAGGCTGCTTTTGCTTTCCCCTTTTGGAAGGGTCTTTTATTTACAGATTTCAAAGCCAGATGAGAAGGAGAGCTGGTAATGCACTTCAGCCACTGCAGCACTGAAATCCAAAGGCAAGGACACAGGAGGAGAAAGATTATCATCTTATTAGTGAAGGAGGATAAAGATTATCAGGCTGCAATGATCCATTATTTATAGGAATGCTCTCCCTTCCTGTGTTACTGAGGCATTTAATGTATTTGTGCTAAAGATTAACATTGATGTTATTTTCTTTAATGTCTGTTTTCAGTCTATGCTATGGAGGTTGGCATTCAGGAAACTCAGCCAGAGGAGAAAAACAATTGTATTAATTAGGAATGTCAGTCATGGATGTTATGATATTCAAAATTGCCAAGTTTCCAGTGCAGTTTAGTGGTAATTATAATAGAGTGTGGAGACAAGCTGTTCTGTTCCCTCTAAAGAAATGCAGAGTTGGTTGGATCAAAGTGCCAATGCAAATCCTGGGGAATGCAATGCTGTTTCTAGAGTCACTTGGACTTTTTTGGGTTTGTTTTGGTTTTTAAAGGATGTGTTGCCACAGCTAATTCATCAACAGTAGCACTTGCTTCTTCTTCAGGGCTGTTTATCACAGGATCTCGGTCTGCTCCATAAATTATCCTCAATTTGCAAATGAGAATTTTGGCATAATAAACCAGAACTAATTTAATGGAGCTTATCTGAGTCATCAGCAGAGCTGGACATTGGAATTGGGTTCCACCTGAGCATTTCTTTATTTCTCCCGAGAGTTAGAAACCTCAAGCTGCACCCTGCTGAGCTCCTGGGGACTGCTTTGGGATCTGCAGGCTGCTGTAAGGAGCTTTCAGCACAGCCCGTGCAGACCAAGACTGTGCTCACTACACTTGCGTTGCCTAGACAAGGACTTGTGTCCCAATGGAAAATCTACCCTCTTCCACAAAAAAAAATCCAAACAAACAACAAAACAAAACAACCCCACAAACAAAACAAAAGAAAAACCAACCAAAAACTCCCACCCAAACAAAAAACCTCCAAAAACCAAACCCACCAAATAACAAAACAACATCAACCCCCCCCAACGGAAACCCACTAAAAAAAATAAAACCAGAAAAAGTTCAGAACCATTAGGAAGGAAAGCTGGTGCTCTGAGACTGTTGCACCCTTTGCTGAAAGAACTTGGCTATTTGCAACGTCGGGCTTTGAGCCTGAAATGTGAAAAAGAGGCCTTTTATTGACAGCAAGTTAATTTAAAATTTATTGTCATTATTTTTAATGAAAAAAAGTCTTCCCAAAGTTATGCAAATCATAAGCAGTCTAAGGGCCTCTCTTGCAAAAGGAAAACATCAGGCTCAGTCTATGTTTGTGTTTGAGTAATGCATTAAAAATCAATTAAACCCATTTGAATAATTGAGGTAAATGGGTAGTAGTGACTGGGTTGTCCTGACTGAGGATGTAATTAACTTCCAACTAAGTAATTGTAAATTAATTAGAAACAATGTATGCTCTCCATCTTGTAAACATTTTACTTAAGGGTTGTTGGGAGTCAAAATAATAAGGTTAGATTAGAATCAACAATCGAATTCAGGGAACATTTAAGGAAATAACCCAGGGAGTGATCTTATTATAGGAGAGGATCCTTGGTTTTCATTTTCCACATCAGGGAAATGGAAAGGATAAAATTTCTTGTGCTTACATAGCTTTGCTACAGTCCTTGTTTAGTATTTGACTGAAGTTCTAATGTAACTTCTCATCTGTAAGATTTAACTCAAATACTGCTAATGGAACCTCCTCAAACCTCAGTATTTGGTGCAGATTTGTGTTTCCAACACTGCTGTTAAGTTTCTGATATTTTACTGGTACCAGGTTGCTCAGAAATAATTGGGTACTTAAATATCAAAAGAGACATAAAAAACTTAAATTGCTTGAGGAATTTTAAAATTCCTTTAGTTTATATTTCTCTGTCAAGCTTAAAATTATTACAATGTTCTGATTTAAAATATTGAACAAATGTTTTAATAAAAAATTTCCAAGTCCTCACGCAGGTAACTTGGTAGGATTTTCTTACAGGCAGGTAAAAAAAAGTAAAGGTAACATGTCCTTAGAACTTCCTTTTTTTTTTTTTTNTTTTTTTTTTTTTTTTTAGTGCTTAATAAACTGACTTAAGGGTAAGTGAAAAATGCTGACATCTATCACTGAAATAGAATTGACAGACAGACCTAAACTTTGGAAAAAAATTTCTGATGACTTCCAGTTTTAATGTAGAAGCAGATGAACAGAAATTTCTGTAATTTTAACTCTTCTAATACATGGAAAACAGTTTGAGAGCATTTATTTTCCCTCAGATTATGGAAAGGACTGCAGTGCCACTTAGCTGACATGTTTAATGCTGAAGTGTTTATTTTAGTATTAATGCTGAAAAGCCAATACAAATTTAATCTTTTCATAGCTGCAGCATTTTGTGATTCAGAGTGAGTGATGCAATGAGTAATGGTAATTCTGCTGATAGCACAGAATTGGGTATGAAATACTTTAATCAATGAATACATTACTGGAATATTTAAGGAGAAACTGCCAGCTTTCCAAGCACTGGTTGATTTTAGAATTTGGCGGCTTTATTTTTAATATTTCGTTTTTAATTGGGGGGAAATTATTTCGTACGTGAGCGGAAATACCCTGAATGTTCTCCAGAGTGAAACGATGGGAGGGAGAGGGGTGATTAAACCCTGCACAGGGAGTGCTGTGCTGATGAAATAGGGAACAGCTTCAGGCAGGACATGGAGAACAATGGAAGGGGGACCGTGCAGGAAATCGGGATTCTGCCTGCCTTGCTCAGATAAATGCCCCGAGCTCAGGTGTGAGACTGGAGCTGCTGGTGTGGTGCCCAGGCAGCACCAGGACACAGCATTTCAGGGAGGTGCAGCACAAGGGCCAGGGCTTGGATTAGGCAGGTGTAAACTCTGATGTTCTCATTAGACTTCCATCTCCCCTGGGCTTCTGTAGTCTCTTTATGTTGCTTAAGAACTTTGCAAGATCAAAATTGCTGAGCAAGTCCTGAAAACGATGAAAAAAATGTTTTGGTTTTGATCAGCTCAAGTCTTATAATAGTGAGACAGTTTTATGTATCTTTAGAAGTGTCATGATCTGAGCTTGATGTCGCATTACTCAAAGGGACTCGTGGATGATGTGAGGTGAGGACCAAACAAACCTCACCCCGTTTGTAGGGGCACATCTGACTGCACAGGGATGAAGGATGAAGCTCATTGCAAAATATCTTCAGGCTTGTTCAGGGCATTATTCATCCCAGCCTCAATGAGCAAACCTTGGCCATTCAATTTGCAACAGAAATAACCCTGATTATCACAGATTTAAACTAGAAGTAGAGGCTGTGTTGGGCTGTGCAGGCAGATAGAGAGATAGGGGTAAAAAAATGCTGACAAGCAGTGGTGACAGCTGGCTGTCCTGATATTCGTGGTGGACCAGCAATACAATAGTGGATCAAGCCTGAGCACCTTAAACTGCAGACAACTGGCAATGCTGAAAACACAGCTGTCCTAATCCCAGTCAAGCCTATTCTTTATGCCAAATAATAAATAAACCAGACAATGTTGAGGGCAGAATAGACAGATAAACATAAACATGAAAATTGAACTTGAATGCCAAGCGATTTTTGTTTGTTTTGCAGTATCGCAAAACAGCAAATGCAATGGCTTTGGAAGTGTTGTGGAGATTTCCAAGCCTCTACAACAGTTCCATCTGTCCCGAGGTTTATGATTAATTACATCTGCTGGGAGAAAGGAAAATGGACATTTTTTCTTTCCAACTGTTTTTAGTAAACTCAGCTGATAAAAATGCATGTAGATTCCTGCAACCAAAAAAATTCCCTTTGTTAATTGTGAAATAAGTGGATTTTCCAGCAGGCTGTATAATCCTCTACTTGTGGAAATATGATGTAAGTAATCACATAGCACTGATGTTATGAAGATGAGCCCTTGGCATTTGCTGAACAGTATGGCTAAAATGTCTTTTCTCAGGCTAATCTCTGGAGCAGTGTGAACAAAGTAATCAGATTGAGATGAAAAAGTTTAAGTGGATCTTCAATATGACAGAAACGGTTTTGAGAGCACTTCAGAAGATGGAAGAGAAGGGTAAATCTTCTATTTCAGTTTTTAATCTTGGTGAATTCTATTGTGCTTGTCTGAAAAGTGACACATTATTTTTCACAAGGATTCCCAAGTGAACCCAAAGTTGTGTGCTAATACACTAAAATAAAATTAGGTAGCCAGTTGTTTTGCTTCATATAAACTGGAAATGAATTTGGTTAAAAAAAGTGATAAAAGTGTTCTGTTAATCAGAGACTAAAGATTTCAGTGTTGAAAAAGAGTATTTTTGCCAGAAGCAAAACATTATAATGACTCTTATTAATTAAATACTTATTTGAGGAAATACAGGAAAGTGACATAAGCTATATATGTAACTATTATAAAAATACTAAACAAAATTAAAGACTTAAAGTATAATGTTTATTTTAGAAATGCACAAGCCCAAAATAAAAAAGAAAATAGAAAAGAAATAGATTTTTCCCGTTAACAGGATCACAAGATAAAGAACACAGGTTTGAAAATAAGTGTCTTTTTCATTTACTTTGCTTTGGACCATGACAGAAACAAATGTCTGCTAATGTTGCTTCTCCCAGTGTTTATTCTGTTTAGCAGCAGGGATGAATGGATCTTTCCTTAACCTTCCCTGAAGATTCCCTGATGTAGCAACTCTGTGTGTGTGTGTTAAATTAAAGCCTTTGGGAATCTGCCTTCAGTGGCTCTGGATCAGATCCTCATGTGACCCTGGCACCCCTTTGACCAATCTGAATTTTCCATGCCTGAACTTGCAGTGGAAGGTTCCCATTAATTTGACGGCATTTGAACAGAGAGATAAATTTCAATAGGCTCCAGGAGCTGACTCATGCCCTGGACTGGTAGGAGGAGCAGTGCAAATTTCTTCCAGGTTTTCCTGACTTCCTGGAATGCATTAAATGATGTTTATTTGCAAGGTAAAAGGGATGGGAAGATTCTGAATTTTGCCATTTTCACCTAGGTTGTGCTTTCCCATCTCGAAGTCAAATCAGGTTTTAAAATTCCGTTTCAATCATCATGTTTAAAATGTACTCAAAATTTTTGCAGCTTATCTAAGAACAACATTTTAAAAACTTTCTTTCGAGTCACAACACTTGGTTTCCACATGTTAAGTTATGGTAAAAAAACCCAAACAAAACCCCCCAACCTCTTTTTCCTGTCAGCTGCTTCCCAGCTTGCTGCTCTACCCCAGTGGTGCAACATCTATTTCCCTTAATGATGCTAAATTGGTTTAGTCCCACGCTTTGGCTTCATCTCCAACTGTTATTTTATTCCCCAGATGAACACAGGAACGTGCCACCCATTCTTTCCCAAACCCTCTGCTAGGTTTCAGCTTCATCTCTGCAGGTGTCCCCTGTTCTCCTGCTGTTGGAGAACAACAGTGTTCTGTGGCACCAATCAGCCTGTAAGGATTAAGGGTTAGTCTTTGGCAATAAATGTTATTTTATTTTAGATTAGGCCTTCAGGTGCTAATTCCAGGCTGTAAGGGAGCAGTGCAGGGAATAAATTCAGCAATCTGCACTTCCCTTGGGGGATGCTGTGCCTGCAGCTCTCTTGCAGTGAAAGATGGGATTTTGCTCAAGTGCTATTTTTACAAGCTTAACTTTCTCCGTCTTGCCTGAAAACAGAGTTCCTTTCAGGGCAGCCAGTAGTAGAAGGATGCTGCTGTTTCATCCCCACGTGATCCATTTCAGCAAATGTGCAGTGCAGTATTTGTAGAACTGGTTACTATTTTAGTAGTTTGTGTGGTGAAGGAAATACAAATGATGGACATATTTCAATTCTTTTGCTTAGCCTCCTGCTACAAATTTAGTTCACGTCTTCATTTCTGCATATGAGGTGAACGCCAAACCCCTCAACATTTATGTACAATATACATAAATATAAACAATATTAT
>WAAG01077120.1:15567-42416 GCA_013390105.1 Tichodroma muraria
TATATATAAAGTGATTATATTTTCTTGGCCATCATGGACTATAGCATTACAATTTTTTTGATCTTCTATAGAATCAGATATAATCAGTTATTCCACTGGAAAATGCCAGTGGGATCTGACATTTGGTAGTGGTTTATAGTGCAGATGTTTTTTAAAGTTGATTTTTTTCCTCTTGTCATACAACAAGGCTCTAATTCTCTTACCTTGATTTCTTACTGTATTTCTAACACCACTCTGAGGAGATCATGTCTATTCCAAAAGAAAAAGGGGGTAGAAGATTCCCTAGGAAAATTAAAACTTGAACTCAGACGTCAGACAGGATATAGATGTTACAAGAGTGAGAATAGTTTAGCCTTTGAACAACTTCATTATGGCTGCAATATGTTCTCAGTTATTTGACATTTAAATACAGATGCCTTCTGCATGGCACGTGCCAGAACTCTGAAGTCCTTTGTCATGCATAAGGCTCTGTTACCAGGTTTCTAAAGTGTACAGCCCTGACTTAAATTTTATGAATCAAACCTTGACCCCTATACCAAATGTTGTGTTCATATCACAGGGGAATAAAAATGAATTTAGGCAAATTTTTATTTTGTAACCATGAGTTCCACTGATCTCTGCCTCTCATCTATTCATGGGCAGGACTGGTGATTTTTCTGTACATTGCTGCTCACCATAGTTAATGAGGCATACCTGCCTGAGTACCTGACTGATCCAGAACTTTTCATGGAGTAAATGTAACAGAATCAGTAGGACCTTCTACATGAAGCCTTTTTAGTATGGTATAAAATTTCATAAAACTTTTAGGAACACTAGTTGAAATTACTATTGATGTAATGTAATAAGCCCTGCTTATGTTAGCTTTTTAAAATTAGACTTCTCTGAAAGTGGGAGGTTCTAGTGATCTCACATAGTTATTTCATGCAGTCTGTTTCCCAGGAATACAAATGTATTTGGTCACAGACAGGGATACATTTGCATTATGGTCCCACCCTCAAGCATCCTTTAGTGCTTTCACCTTTCTCTTTTGCAGCTGTCCATCTGCAGAGGAGTGTAGTGATATTTGGTACTCTACAGATTGCCCCATTCCTACAATGTCCCTGTCTTCCTTACTTCTCTGCAGAAGTTAAACTCCATAATCCAGCACTACTCTAGCTAAGGCTGCCCACAACCTTCACAACTCTTGCTGGTTTTTATTGCTGCTTGTATCAAATCCAAGCCAGCACATCCTCTGGCTCTCTTGTCCCCTGCTCAGGATTCAGTGGGTGCCTTTGGATTTCGGTGCATTTTCCTTAACAAGACCCAAAAAGGATCCACGAGGAGATGGGGGTCAATCCCCACAAATGCTTCTTTCTCGTGCAGCTCCTCAGCCACAGGTGCTGCTGAAGTGCAGCTCCTTGTCCCTTCTAGGTGAAAATTTCTCCCAGGAGAGCTTTTCTCTGGATGTGAGAGACCTGTGAGGAAACTGTGATGTCCCAGGCGTTCTGGAGTGCCTCTGGGATAGGGATGGCTCCGGCAAAGCTGACACAGGGCTTTCCTAGAAATACTGGAACAAAACACTGGCTTAACCACTGTCCCACGGAACGAAATACGAGAAGGAATTGTGTGCTGGGAGATCTGTGGGGTGCGTGTGCCTGAGCCTGCTGCAGCTTTGGTGTGACAGGCACTTTAGAGAGGACTCAAGTCAACATGGATGAGAATTCCAGCAAGAACTCCTACTGCTCTTATGTACCTGATGTTTTTTGAAGTAATTTCTTTATTCTAGACCTTGGAAAATTTGTGATCTTCCTCTTGAAGGAATACAGCAGATACATGAGATGGGGCACCTTAAGCACTGCTCTGCATTAGTAAAAGTAAAAAAAAATTAAATAAATGCTACACTAAAACGAAACTTAGCAAATATAAGGTCTGTGAGATGATCTCACTCATCTGTAAAGCTCCACTCATGCCACTGCATGAGCAGTCAGGGTTTGTAAAGCGGTAGGGAGCAGATCCAAGCTCCTCCTGCACCTGCAGACATGGTGTGGTGATGTGTGAGCAGCAGCTCCTTCTTCCTGCACACTCCCATGCCATGGGGAGTGATGGAGGGGGGACTGGGAATTGAATCAAACCCTGAAAGAGCAGAGGGAGTAGAAAAACCAAAAGTCCCTCTGTATAAGAACAAGGTAGAAAACATGGTTGAATTAAAACTTTTTTACCCAGAAGGATTTTATTTGCCTTCCCCTGAGGTCATTAATTAACTGGGTTCATTGCCCCCTAAACATCCCTGCTGCTCACACGTTCAGGAGCAGGGAAAGCACTAAAGGAGGGGGGCACAGTAAAGTACTTCCCTCTGCTAAAATAAATCTGTGTATTCCCCTGGGGGTGTTTGTACAGCTGGATGCAGCTGTTGAGGAAAATCCTGCCAGGGCCAGAAGGGTGTGCTCAGCATCCCTCACAGCTGGGGAAGGCCGGCAGTGTTCTGGCACCTGTTTCCTCACTTGCCTTTCCTCCACACAGGATGAAGGAAATGCAAGACAACTCAGGAGACGTTACCTAACCATTACTTTCTCTTCTAGTGTAGAGGCTTTGCAATGATTTTTCTTTGAGAGCAACCTTACCTAACCCTGCCCCGACATCTTTCATTTTCACTCCACTGATCCCCCTTTAACTCTATATCCCATTAAGATAATATTTGCCATAGGAAGGAAACTATAATTCAGCTTTCTGTAAGTGTGATTAATGCAGAACAGATTGTAAGCATATTGTTTTCATTAGGAAGCAGCTACTGAATGTTTCCATTTAACTTGCTGATTGCTGCAGTTGTTGCCATGTGATAGAAAGTCTATTAGTCTCTGTGCCTCCTTAATTCAGCCATAAGATATAAAATGTTTGTGTTCTGAAAATAGTGTCTATTACAATGACACTTACAGGAATGATCCATAGTGCAAAGCAAAACACCCTGCCACATGGAGAATGGAAATAAGAATTGGGTTCTTGCTTTAAACTGAGTGATCTGAATTAAATCCACCACTTTGCTCATAAATGGTCACACCAAGTCATATCTTGAGTCACATGTTTTTCTATTAATAGAATGATGTTCAGAAGTCTGGCTCAAAAATAGGTGATGGGTTATATAAAACGATTTGAGATTATTTCTGTGGGCCCTCTATCTATAGATAGATTCTGCTTCCTCATAATTTTCATTTATCAGAAGAAAATATGTCTCCTGGTTCCAAAGTGTTAGGGTGGAACTAAAAGTGACCTAAATGAAATTTGGAGACTGACCAGTTGAAACCAAGAGTTAATAGAGCTGTTGTAGATGCTGACCATATTTTCATGTGAGAATAGTCCTTATTGTAGTTTTCAAGGTGGTATCAGAAGGGCATGAAGCTCATGAGGATAACATCAATTTGCATTATTCCACTCTGTCACACAGGGAGTATCACATTGTGATACAACCATGCCACCAATATTTTGACTTGAAAAGCCTTTGAGAGGATGATCCGTCAGTGGTCATCATACAGGGTGATCAGGAAGCACTCTGGAATTATCCCCTCCTTGTGATCTCAGTGTCTGTGGAAAGCAGATTTCCCCCCGTTGGGCTCACGGCTGGGCTCCTTTAGTTTGCTGTTGGCACTTGCTGCTCTCTGTGGAACGGCCCAGGTGTCTGGGGTCCGACTGGGTGCTCACAGGTTTGCAGAGAATCACAGTGTGGGTGGTGAAGTCTTACTTGCAGCTCGCCAGATTATTTAAATTTGTAACTCCGGCTCTTCACAAACCACACCGAGAGCTATTAATGTAAATTAATTATTCCTCCTGCTGGCTTCTTTACAACTTATTCAGATTAAATGCATCGTGCCTGGCAAATTTGCATGCATTAAAAGCTTTATCATTGCCTGTGAACTGCTGGCCTGTGTCAGGGGTTCAAGAATGAAGGAATTCCTTCCTGCTCAGCCGTTTCCATGGGCAGGGGTGATCTGTGTCCACGTGGCTCCAAAACACAGCAGAGCTGGTCCCTGTGCCCATGGACCCTCCTGGAAATGTGACATCCCACTGCCCTTGGGCCTTGATACTTCCAGCTACCCTGGAGAAGGGATTTACAGGACGCAGCAGAATATGTGTTTTTCTGATTAAATTAGATTTCTTTAGGGTTTCTTTTTCAATTTCTGGTTCAAACAAGGGAAGCAGATGACCATGGTAACCCAGAAAAATGTGGATGTAGATCTGCTGGTGTATATTTGTGGAGAGTTGAAGAAATGTGTAGAGGGGTATTTATTCGTTTGTTGATCAATTCATCCTATTGTTGGCTTTTTGATCCTGAACGAGGATAAAATTTCTTGAAAATGGAGAGCTATAATAAACCCAAACACTTTATGTGCCTTTCAAAAGATTTTGTTTTAACACAGTTGCAGATCATTTAAATTATGAGCTTTCTGCTTTTACCATGATTTTAAATAGAGAACTCTGAAAGGAGGTAATTAAAAAAAAAATTCTAAAAATGATAAAATGTTGATGGGACAGTTTGTTTTTAATTTTAGCAAGGAAAGTTCCAAGTTTAATGTGTACTTAGGTAGTGCTTTGAAATAAACCAGCTCTTAAGTGTTATTTTTGAGGAAATCTCAACTATTCAATCTACTCAGCTTTTCTGCCCTCCACTGATATTTCTGTCCCCTGTGCCTCCCCAACTCAGGTGCAAACATGACCACACAAATTCACACCAAAATATATTGTTTAGGAAGGTCCTGTCCCTGGGAGTTTGGAGACAAATACTGGATTTCTGCTTGACTGCAGCATCCGTCATTCTCAGCTGAGTCCTCTGTGCATGGAAAAGGGATTCTTGTAGGTGTCAAGATGTTTATAAAAGGTTATTGCTGCCAGGGATTGTCATAATTGCCTCATTGTTGATAATGAGAACTTCTCACTGATGGCCTCTCACACAGAATTCAAAAAGGAAAATAGCAATGTTAGAACTGCATTTCATACTTCACTGCAGATTGTTTAAACTAAATTTTTTCCTGCTTCCAGTAATGTTGCTGCAAATGCATGGTCAGCTTTCTAGTCTAGGTTCTTAAATCCTTCTTGTAGGTGAAAGATTTGTGCATTTTGATTTAATTCCTACAAGTGCATTTTGAAAAATATTTTCATAGAGGTGTTTTTGCATTTCAACATTTTAGGAATGTTCTGAGCTTACCATTCTATTTCCTTCATTTATTTATTTTTTTTTTTAGAATGCTAAATGCAGAGATTTGGACGTTTTGCTGTTGTGTAATACTGTAATAAACAAGCATCTGCTTGGCTCTTAAAGGTGTTCAGAGGGGCTAATGAGCAGATTTCTGTGGGTTTTCCCCAGTTTTGTAAAAATCATCATTCAAACTGTGAGTTAACCCAGTATTTTAAAAGGAAGATGCTGAATAGAATGTGTAACAGCGCTGCTTCTTTTGGGAAGCTGGGCTCTGTTGTGAGTAATTCAAGAATTTTCTACTGAAAAAAGTTATATTTCTTTTATAATGTTGTCCTTTCCAGCTATGAGGTTCTCTGTGGTTGTTAAAATGTTGACAATAGAGAACCTGCAGCTCCTGTTGGTAAAGATTGGTTCATTTCTTTGGTCTTATGTTTATATTATGGTAATGCAACTTAATTATAAGACTGTATTCAAAGGTTCTCAAAACGAAAGTAACTTGATTATTTCAGACTTCAGTCTGAATTTTTAGTCCACTGTTCACTGAATTGAACCTCAATGTGAAATTTGGGAAGTTTGTTTCTGTCTGTTGTTGAATTGACAGAGTAAAAATAAAAATTGAGAGTAAAAATTGAAACTGGTGCTAGATTCTGGAAAAGATTCCATTTTCCCCAAAGCATGACTGAGAGCCACGTGTCTGAGCAGTTCTGGGTTTTTGGGGGTTTGAGTCCTGGAGACGGCAGCGATTCCCAGCAGGGTGGCTGAGCTGGCCACAGGCACCTGTGCTCCTGGATTCAGCTATTTCTCCCTGCTTGCCTATTTTGAGACAGGTTTCTTGGATGATTGGTGAAATGTGAGCATGTATTTCACAATATGGTGTTTTCAGCATGGTCCTGCTTCCCTGCCCGTTGTACTTCCTTGTTACCAGCTTGTTTTTCTCCTGAAATGGGGGGAAGCAGCTGGAGTAGGGAGAAGAATACCCAGTTTTAACTAAGATGTGAATATTGAAATGTCAGTGTCAGCTGGAGGTGTTGGCATGGCAATAGCAGCAGTAATTCTTTCTAAGATTTGTAGCCGCTGTGGGTAAAACTTTGTGTCCCTGGAAGAATTTGGGATCAGCTAATGAATTTATCAATGGCTCCTGGTCATTCTGGGGATGCAAACTGAGTAGGGTGGACATGGGGTATGTTATCAAAGAATCAGGATTTGGTTTGTATTGCTTTGTTACATAAAAAGTTGAGACATGGGTATATTTTCCCCTGAAAGTAAACTTTTTGCTGTATTCATTGCAATGACACACTTCAGTCAAACTATGTTGATTCCTCGGAGATTTTGTAGAAACTGAGTTAATATTATTTCTCTAATAAAGAAATGCTAAACAGTTAATAAATATATCAGAAGGCTTTCCACTGCATTTTGTTTCCCTGATAGCAGCATATTTTGTATCTATAGCTACAGTATTCTACTGGGTGAAGATAAATGGGTTTCATAATCTCTCACTGGGGAAAAAAGTGAGACTGGAGAAGGTTGGAGCTGCATGAGCTGGATAACTTAAGATTATGGCTCTGAGAGGCAGAGCTCTGAAAAGCTATTAAAGATGTTACCTTCTTGATTGGAGATTCAGGAGTTGATGCACTGCCTTCAGTCCTGCTATGTTTTCAAATTGTCATTAAGTTTATATCATCTTCCACCTTGCCCTTCTAAATTACTGCTCTGAAAAGGAATAATTTTTTCAATCATGTGTCTCAGTAGATTCATCTTCCAAAAACATTACCATTTCCTAAAGAGTAGATTTAAATCCATCAGCAGAATATGAGGGAAAACACATTGTATTATTTTGACATATTCATTGGGATAATTTCTTGATGGGCTTGTGCTTAATATGTTGAATTATCACAAAGGAAAGTCCATTACCGGTTGAAAGAAATATCATAACTGGTGATTACAACTGTAAAAAAAGTGAAATTCAATTTTACTTTTGTAAAGGAGGCTCATAATTTTTTTTTTTTTTTTCCTGAAAGAAGTGCTGCCATTACAGAAAGATTTTGTGTTGGGACAGGGAAGATTTCTCCCACCGTGTGATGCATTTAGTGAGATTTGTCCTGTTACCAATTTGCCATTTGATTGCTGGGCACATTCAGAGAAACTGGAACTGTCAGGTACAGTCAGCCATCCTTTAAGAAATGCCCAGCAGCTTTAAGAGCTTTAAAAGTGATTAGCAGTTCATTACCCACGGATGCCTGGTGTGCTGTTTGTGGTGGGGTGACCTCAGCTTGCCTCCTGGGGCTGCTCTCTCACCCCAGGCAGGACAGGGGCAGAAAAAGACATGAACAGCTCTTGGCTTGAGTTAAAGGCAGTTGAATGAAAAAAAAAAAAGAGCAGAGGTGATGTGCAGAAGCAAAGCAAAACCAAAGGAAACTTAATCTCAACTTCCCACCAGCTGCCAATTTCCTGCCCATTCCTGGGAACCAGTGCCTCAGGACGGGCAGTTGTCCCTGTCCCAAGCCTTCCTGTGACAGAGGCCACCCCACCCCTGCAGCCCCCACTGCCCAACCCTCACCCCTACACCCAGTGCAGGACACAGGGCTCAGATGCTCTTGGATTAATAGACAAGCAAATAGTCTGGATTTGTTCATATCACCTCTTAGGGCTTTAGGTAGTCCTGACTGCATTCAGTGGAGGGATGAAGTTGCCTCCTCCTGTCAGTCTGCAAAAATATTTCAGTCTGTTAAGTTTTAATGTTGGCTTTGGGGAAGAAGATTGCTGGATGGCCAGTCCTTTAAGTGTGATTTTCCCCATTATTGGCCAGGGATTTATCAAATCCCTCTATCTTCTGTCCTGCTGATACACAAAGATCAAAGAGAGAGTCTGCTTAGATGTAGATATGCTGGGATAGAAACACGTTATGAAAATGGAGAGTAGGGCTTTTTCACACATCTGACCAATCTTGTTAGAGTCTTCACTGAAAACTGTTTCTTTGTTTTTGTTTTTGTTTTTTTTTTCTTAATGAAAAATTCTTTTCCAGCATTTTAGGTTTAGTTTTACAAGGGTCTGTTTTAAATCTTCTTTTTGCTTTAACTTTGGAAATAAAATCCAGAAATCATGCAAATTGCAGGTAGTTAAAGGGGAAAATGTTGTTCTCACTTCTTTCAGAAGAATCTCCCAGGTTCTCACCTTGTGTTTAAATACAAGAGATCAGAGAGACTCAAGAGTCAAAGAAAACTTCAAGGCACAAAGAAAGACATTTTGGATAGATGTGGTCCACGGTGAACCCATGCAGAGTGCAGTAGGGAATATTGCACAGAAAAAGTAGGTTGAGAGTAGAAATTTGGAAACTGCCTGCCAAAGAGTGTAAGATACATTGATAAAAAGCTCAAATCTTACATATCTGGTTTTCTAATAATAAGTTTTACTTGGACATTTCACAGACTTACTTACCTTGGAAGAGACCTTGGGAAATCTAGTTCAGCATCCTACTCTAACTCCAGAGTTAGATCAGGATTGTGCCCTGCTGAGTTTGTATTATCTCTGGTGAATAGACATTCCACAGATTTCCTGGGCAACTTATTCCTAATAATATAGAGAATTATTTCTGATGATTAATCAGAACTTGTTATCCATTGTTTTCTGGCCTTTTGCCGTTCACGTTTGAGGGGAATTTGGTTCCTCTTTCTATGTGACCACAGCTAGAGCAAGGCCAATGCCTTTCATTTTGTAACTTCAGGCTGACTAAACCTAGTTCTTGGTATTTCCTGTCTGGCAGCCCCTGTAAACATCTTGGTGGCCCTTCTCCTCTGGACCCACTCCCATTTTGTATGTACTCAGTGCAGTGCCAAAGGTGACAAATGCAGAAGAGGTAAACAGCAGAAAAAGACTCTTGAAGCCAGTGAAGGCAAACAAATCTCAACTCATTGAATGTCAAACGTGAATTCTGACAAAGGGTGGAAAAATAATAACTTTTAGCTCTTCAGTGTTCCCACAGACCCCTTATTCTCGTATAGGTGCTCTGTGGAGCTGTCCTGTAGGACTTCAGGGATGCCAAAAAAGATTTCAGGTTTAACTAGTCCATAAGATAAATACTGTCACCGTTGAGGGCTGAACTTCATTTCAGAAAGAAAGGCCAGAATTTCTATAGGATTATGATAGAGATGTTTGAAAAAATGTGAGAAGTTTTTCTTAAGAAATAAATTCATGTTTATTAAGATATTAAAATTCACATTTGAGGTAGGAACTTGGAGTTATTTTTGAAGAAACAGTTTTCAGCTGTAACAGATGTTACAGGTTTGATGCAGGCAGTGTTGAATGAAACTCTGTGGGGGTGGAGGGGAGCAGAGTTCAAGTTTTACAATTCACTGACTGTAGGGCAGTATTTTTTTAATGACATTGAATATGCAGGATGAACATCTTACCTTTCCAAAAGACTCACCTGCCCTGGACTTTCTGTTGGTGTTGACTGTTTGCTCATCTGAACACCCCTCCTGTCCTCTCCTGGATGCTCTGCCATATATTCCTCATGCACCACGTTCTCCATGTGGTTCTTCATCCTATACTTCAAGGATTGTGGTTCCTCCTGTTCAGGGCTTGGTGATTTTTTTTGTTTGTTTGTTTGTTTATGTTTTGTTTGTTTTTTGTGTCCTGTGCCTACTGCAAAAGGAGAAAAATCCTTGTCCAAACCATAAGTATTTTTGCCAGAGGATCAGATTCCCTGGTGGGATAGATGCCAGGAATGGGATAAATTTGTAGACAATTTGTTATTCATTTAGAGACCAAGGATCTTGGCCCACAGAATATCTACTGGAGTGGAAATACGTGAAATTGTGGTATTAAAAATCATGGTATTAAGACCCAGGGCCCAGAAAACTAAAGTGTAATTGGCTTGCCTACAAATGCTGTTTTTCCAAACTTTCTGATGTGAGGAAGGCTCGTGTGGCTCATCCCTGCACAATACACAGCAAAGCCTCCTCAGTTGTGTGATCAAACCCACAATATTTGGAATTAAATTTCAATAATTTAAGTAATCCTTCTGGCATTGCAGCTCAGGACACATCAAATTGGAAATCCTATTAAGAAAAAGTGTCTATATTTATAAGGACAGGAGATTCCAAAAGTGCAGTTGAAGCCAAAGCTTTTAAGCTGTTTGATTCAATGGGACATGAAAAACTTGTTAAAGATAATGGTGAGGAATTCACTGCACTTACTGAGAGTTTTGACAATTAAAAGAAAGGGTGAAGAATCTCTGTGAACGTGAAGAATGGCAAACCAGCTTTTGTGAGAGTAGGAAGCACAAGTGGAATTATGCAAAGTATTAATGTGCACCTTCTGTTGTCATATGTGCAATAAATAATCTCTGCAAAGAGAATCCAATTACTGGACACAGGAAATTAATTGTTATATTTCTAGCTTTGTAATATATTTGGGTGAGTGATTTCTGTATTTGAGCTCAGTTATGTACATTTATATTTAAAGTAGATTTCTTGCCAGACACCTGTGCTGCAGTCAATTTAATTGGAAAAACTCAGTAAATCAGGTGGAGATGTCTGAGCTCCCGAGGGAGCTGGGATTTGGCCTGGATATCTCTAAGGAAGGGATAGAAGTGGCAGCTGCTTCTAGATTTACAGAGTTGAAGAAGCTGATGGTGATTGTTTAATCCAAATTGTCTCTTTTTGAAGCAGAGCCTTTGCTGCCTGTGTGGAGGTCCATGAGTGTGAATATCCACACCCACATCTGTCTGCAGAACAGAGACAAACCCAATAATGTCATGTATTGGCAGGGAAATCTAAAAAAAGGCATACAGAAAATAATCTGTCTCTTTTGAAGGGCATTGCCAAAATTTTAGGAACCTAGATTTCAAAATATTTTCTGTTGGATTTCAGAAATGATGGTATTTTTTTATTTAAATGCTACTGAAAGGAAGTGTCCAGGATAGCACAGAAAATCCATTACAGACCTGGCCACTGCACTTTGCTCTTCCTGGACTGGGATTAGTAAATTGTAATGGTGGTGTGCTCTGCCCCAAGTATTCTCCCAGAGTTACAAGACAGATCTCAAAAAAGTCTGGAAATGGGTAAAAATCTTTCTATTGCCTCCCCACTATAAGAGTTTTGGACTTATTGGTAAAGCGTGTGAATTTTGAGAATATTTTGAATATAACCCAAGAACAGCAACAACACCTCCAAGCTATTATTGTTTGTTTAAATAGTGCTTGAAATTGGAGCAGTTGAACTCCTTTTTGGTAAGGTTATGCAGTTAATATATGCTAAAATATATTTTTTTTAAAAGAAAATGAAACCAGAACTAGGCTATTTTTGGACAGATGGTAAAGACAATAGAAATATTTATACAAGAAGAGGGCCTGATCCTTTTGGTTGTCCATGGTGTCACTTCCATTGTTAATTCTGGCTTTTGTTCATTGTCACCTGAACTTGTAAATATTTAATTTTCTGCAATCCCCTAACTACAGAAATCATGGTCTACAAGGACGTGAATGTTCCTGTCTTGTCTTCATAAACACAGCTATCAGAACTATGTATTTGTTAGAGCTGGACCACTGTCTGCAGGGTTGGGTTTTTTTTTACAGTTTGTGAGGAAAATGTTTTATAAATCTAACATGAAAACCACACAGTGTGTTAACAATCAAGTTTGTGGCTGTGGGAACTGGCCACCAGTTTGTTTTACACTATGTTGTAGTGTAGGACACGATAATGAAGCTTTAATCCAAAGAGTTTGTTTGCTTAAAATAAAAGTAAATTTAAGGTATTTCTGTAGAAAGGTAAACTTCTCATCCTTCTTGCCTATTTAAGGGTCTCAAAAATCCACACACACATCTAGTTTGGAACTTTTTCTTTCTAAAACTTTCTCAGCATCTCCTCAATCCAGAAGGGTGAGAATGGCAAGATATTCCTGAAGATGGTAGCTCAGGAGTTGTTGGCACTAATAAAGTGTTAAAGCTAAATGAATGGCTGAAGAGTTCGCATATTGTCTTTTTCACACTCGAACAACAAAGTGTGGAAGAAACCTGAGGGATAATAATTTCCTGGCCTCATTTCCCAAGACTGTTATTCCTCATCTTGACATACTATTAAAATCATTTAATTATCAATATTTTTTCTTGTCATTAAGTTACTGATGCTTCTGTTATTTTTATTTCTAAGCCTCGAGTGCCCACACACAGACCTCCCCTTCACAGGCACATCCTTTGCCAAATACTTGTATTGGATCATCTGGTCTCCTGCAAAACTTCTGGCTAATTATAGTCTCTGTTGAGTGCTCTGAAGTATGACAGAATCCCCACAGAATCAATATAAATCTGCACACAAGCAGGAGAATTTGACTGCTTGGTTGATTTTCTAGCAGGTTTGGTTTGGTTTTTTATTTTGTTGCAGTTAGTGATACGCATGTACACAACCAACTTGTATTTGCAGTTGCTAGAACTCACAGAATCATCCTTAAAAAAAAAAAGTGGTGTGTGGAGAACCCCTTTGCTTTGTCTGGTTCTTCTTTTCAGGGTCAGGATTAAAAGCACGAGAGGCAGAATTCTTGTTCGGACTTCAATGTTCATTCTTTCTTATCTCAGTTACAGCCTCACTGACTGTGAGAGCTTCTGCATGCCAAGTTAACAAGGCAAAAATGGAGCCCAGAGTAAAGTCTTCAAGGTCTTTTAAGCCTAAACTACCCAAGAATGAGATGCCAACAAATTTATTTTCACTTTTAACCCAATAACCAGCCACCCATGTCCCACACTGCAGACTTTTCAAACCAATCACACAAAATCACCCAAACTTGTGAAGAAGAAGAAGACTAGGCCCTAAACCCTCCATCTTGTTACATATACATTATTTTAACAACCACCTTAAATTCTAGAATTCTTACCCTGTGATATAACACACTTCTGTTCAACTACACAGACTCAATGCTATCAGGCAGTTTTGCAAGCCTTTCCCAGGGCCTCAGGTCAAATGCAGTGTATCTTTGTGGGTCATTTTCTGTCAGCACAGAAAGCCTGAAACTCTCTGTGTCCAGGGTTCCAACAGTGGTGTTTGCTGGATATCAGCTTATCTTTTGGTTCATCATTCTGTCTTGGGTGCAGATGACAGGATTCAGCTGTGCCTCTCTTGGGAGTTCAGTCATAGTCTGGTGTAGACGTGTTGAGCTGCCCCTGCTGGGCTGTGTGGGGTGAGGTGCTGGGGAAGGGCTTGGTCAGTTCTCTGCATGGACACTGAGCAGCCACTGAGGCTCCTTGGAAACACAGCAGCAGCACATGCCAGGCTTGGATTTGGGATTTCAGCAGTGGAAAAGGGCTGGTACTGGCTGTTCAGCTCCCACAGCCTGCTTGCACACAGATCCTCATGTCTCCACCTGGATTTGAACGTGGCACGGTGCAGACATGCTTCCTGTGCCGGTGCATCCAGAGGAGCACCAATGATTATTAAAGGCGTGGCAATCTGTGGTTCCATGGGGAATGGTGCAGACTCATGGCAATCTTGCATTTGTACCGGGGGAACTTGCTAGTGCTGCTGTGATTTTAGTGCCAGGCGCGTTGGTTGTCCAAGGACAGGAGGCAGAATATGTGAAATTCCACGAATATATATATCTCGAGATATGTGTGTGTATTCATATCTGCACACGTGTAACATTTACATCCTGAAACTGGAGCAGATTGTATGTGTGTGGGTGGAGAGAAGGCATGGCAGTTATTGGAGGTACTCAAATGCTCCAAATTGGACCAGATTATTCCTGGGCAGCCTGCTCTGAGTGGAGGAGCACAAAGCAGATTGGACTGGGTGAGGGCCAGAGGTCCCCTCCAAGTGACATCATCCTGTGGTTCTCTGGATTGTAAGTGAAAGCAAGTCTAAATATGAAAGAAAGTGCAATTGTGTGGAAACTGAAAACTATTTCTACTCACCTTTCTGAAGCTGGAAGATGAAGACAGACTGGGGAAATAGTGTGGGTGACCTGTCCAGGGAAATTAAATCTCCTCAGTTTCTGTTTTAAGAGGCTAAGTTGAGAACCATTTCTCTTAGGTCTGGTGCTGACACTCAGTGTGATGAAATTTCCAAGTTCTCTTTTTTCTGCTCCTTTCAAGTTACAGAGACAGTGAATAACTCATCTCAGCAGCCCAGCAGGATGTGCATCCCCTGGGATTCCCTTGTTTGACAGGTCACACATTTGTAGTGCTGGTAGTAGTTTTGATAGGTGCATTGACTATTAATGTGTGACTCCTCTCGGAGCAGCTGAGGGGATCTGCTCAGCTATTTACAAAGTTTCTCTGAGACAGCTACAACTACATTCTATTAAACATTCCCTTTTCCCACTGTTGTTATGGAGGACACCTAATTTATAGCCAATTCTCAGCTCCCTCTCCATCTGTAATGTCTTGATTAAACACTGTTTTTAAAAGATGACCCAATGGCAAAGAGTTAATCTTTTTCTTTAAACTATTAATTTTGAATTAGAGCTTATTATTATTTAATTCTTGAAGTAGAGCTGTGATTTTTCAAATGAACCATGTTTCTTCACGTCCTGCTAGAATGAGTCATCCTGTTTCTGAAGGTTTTACTTAACAGTTCACCTTTTCTTTTGCATGGCTCCTGACAGCACTCCTCTAGAGTTTCTATTCTGTCATTTGCTGATATGTGTCTGTACAGATGCAAACACAGAGGAACAAATTATTTTGTCAGTATTCCTTTTGTCATTCCTTATGTGAGAAACAGTATTTGAAAACACCTGAAAAATCTTTCCTTCACTCTGTTGCTTCAAATCTTCCTTCTGTACACATATTCATTTACACATACAAACACCAGGTGCTTAAAAAAGCTGTCTTTTCAACACACTCACAGATGCCTGTGACTTTTTTTAACTTTTACTATTTATCAGAGAAAACACTGCCATTCTTGTGAAAATAGAAACTAATACCACTTGCACCACCCCTAAAGAACTAAAAATGTCAAGGGGGCCATAAAAGGAATATAACACAGTTTGTTTTGGAAATTGTTCCATGACAACTTCTGTAATCATTTTGACAAAAGTTCTGTAAACTGAAACCTTTGTACTTTTTCAATTGAACAAGCTCTGAAGGCACAATACATCACTGGAAATAGAAATTAAAGACTTTTTATTCTTGGCAAGAAGCTCTGCACTCTGTGCCTCCAGAGTAAAGATGTTCTCTGAAACAAACAGAGAATTTTTGTGCGTGATATATTATAATGTGCACTGCTTCCTTGACTTTTTATCCTTTGTGCTGCTCTGGAAGCAAAACAGATCTGGCTTCTTTGCATACTAATAAACATTGCTGCTTGTAATTACTCAGTGGTAACAGTAGTACTCCTTTGAGATGAATCTTTGCTACATTATTTACTTTGTTTCAGTTATTTGGAGCCTTTAGTTCAACTGTAAAGCAAGGCTTCTTTTTTGTTGCGATGTTTATTACCTCGGTATTTTTTCCATCTGTAAGGCAAGGATTGGAGCAGCTGCTTAGGACCTGATTCTCTGGAAACAAAAGTCACTTTACAGTATTTTGATTTTAAAAAATTGTGCACCTGGTTTAAAAAAAATTCACTTGGATGGTCTCTTCTATGCTTTTAGTAGAAGTTAAAGATCAACCTCTAGATCAGAGTGCAGAAACTTCTCATGAGTTGCCATAAGTGATCAGATAAATCATATTTATTTTATGTGACGGAAGATGTGTAATATTTATAATTTTGGTTTTGACGAGCATCCCATGTTTTACTGTATCTGTGATCCTTTCCATGACATTTGATAAGTTTTCATTTGACAAAGCCAGAAATACAACTGATTATAAAAACCTCATTTCAGTTGAAGTTAATTTCTTTGAACATATGGTACCAGTTATAGTCTCAGCCAGGTACAGAAATAAGAAGAAAAGAAAGCTATACATGTAGATCATTTGAAGAATAAACACCTGTAATAGAAGAAAACTTCAAATGGCATTCTTTATATCAAATCATGACCAAGGCAGTTTATTGATTTATTTAATGACATGTAATTAACTGGCAATCAGGGAATTAGGCATTCAGAGAGAATCAACCATTCTGTAGATAAGCTGCAATAGTTGACATTTGTGAAATATTATTATGGAACTATAAATTTCTAAGCCCTTCTGCAACTAATGCCTGAAAGTTTCTGTTTTCCCCTACATGCTCGCCCTGTTTTGTAGTCACCCTTCTCCCTGTCCTTGCTGTGGGGTCCAGCACAGCACCCCACGTTGTGACTCCTCATGCTTAGCTGGGGTTTCCATGCTGTTGGGGTCACCTCTGGCAGATACCAAGTCAAATATCCCCCACATCACCTGTCACCCTCCTCTCTCTCCTCTTTGTTACAAATTTTCATGTTTCCTGGATTTTACTTTTCAAGCCGACTTTGGTTTTTCCCATATCACTGTTTAATCCAGCAAAGGGCCTTTGGCTTTAGCACCTTTCTCTTTTGGAGGGTTTGGGTTTTGTTTCTCCTCAGCTGTTGTGCAGCCCTGCACCAAAAGAGGGACCAGAGGGACCCACAGTCATCCCCCCTGGAGTCAAGGTCCCTCCAGGAGAGCAGCAGGAAGGTGGCTCAGGTTCAGCTGTGGAAGTGAGAAGAGTCTGGGTTCACTCCCCACCCCTTTGCTGCTGTTTTCATCTTTAATTTTCACTTTACACAAGGAGCTGACACCTGCAGGAGCCTGTTCTGGGTTAACTTCTAAGTTACTTGTTCTTCTTTTTATTGAAGATTATGTTTCTTTTAATGAAGATAAATGCATGGAAGGCACTGACAGGGTGAGAACAGCATTCAGCTCTGCTCCATCAACATCTGTTTCATCTCTTTTGGTGCTCTCCTTTCTGTGTGCTGTACTCCTGAATAGACCCTGAAATGCAAACAATTGCTGATCATGCTGCTGGCTCTGATAACATAACTCATAATGTTGCCCTAATTACTTACATTATAAAACTGTCAGGTCTGGAACATTTGGTCTCTCAAGGCAGCTCTCCAATTAATCTTTTCCTTTTTTATTAGAGATCTTGTTATGTGATTGTCTTTTGGGGAGGAATTAGAAGGTTTTATGTTATAGTAGTGGGTGGGTTTTTTTTAAAGCTTTCACTGAGAATAGAGCAAGAAGACTTCAGAGTTACCCTTTTAAAAATTATTTTTATTGCATCATCTGAAAGAATATTGTCTTTATTATTAATGTCCAACTGCTGAGGGAAAAATCATAGAACAAGCCAGGTTGGAAGGGATATTGAAAGACCATCTTGTCCAACTTTTTGTGGAGAAAAGGAGCCTTTCTAGCACCCTGTCCAGTCATGTTTCAAAAAACCTCCAATGGTGGGGATTCTGCCACATCCACGGGGAGGTTGTCTCAGAGCTTCCTTGTTTTCACTGTGGAAAAGAAATTCCTCTATCAAGGTGAAACCTCTCCTGGTGCAACTTGTACCTGTTGCTCCTTGTCTTCAAAATGTGACTCCTTGTGCAGGCAGAGCTTCCGTCCCCGTGGAGCTGTTCAGAGCTGAACACGGCGAGGAGGGCACCCCTCATGGAGAAAGGGTTGCTTCTAATCTACCCGGAATAAGGCTTTCCTCATTCTCCAGCCCAGAGAGCATGAAAGGTAGCATTTTGATTTGAGTGAGGAACTCTGCTTGGTGGCACTCTTTCCCCTCCCCTGAGCAGGGCAAATGTACCTGTGGTTAAAGCAGAGGGTGAAGGTCGAGATCCCGAAAGTTGCTGGTGCTGCTGTTCCTTTTATTTTATATAGAATGGGAGGATCGTGTTTAAATCTCTGTTTAATTTAAAGTACAGATTGGAACCAAGGTCTCTTGTTTCTCAAATTGTGTACCTGCGTGCATTATTATAGTATAATCTCTCCCCATCTTTCTAGAAGTAAATGCTTCATTTCTTTTCTAAACAATGAAATTATTTACTGAAAAATAAGCTAGCAGATCATTGTGCTTTATTCAGGTAGGTGTCTAAGCCACTAAAAGAAAAAGTTAGCTTTCTCTATCTAGATATAATTCAGTGAGTTTTAAACTATTTTATATAAAATAATGGTTCTGATATTATCTAATTTTGCCAGGATCTGTGTCTGTAGGTATAAAGCCTGTGCCTCTACTTGTTAGATAGAGGTTCAAGACTGATCAATGTTTTTTTCCACTCTGAAAGTCTTGATATTCTTAAAATTAGCTTGCAGAAAAAAAATTTAAATCCTATCACCCTCACAGAATGACAGTACTGGGGTTTTTCTCTGTCCATAAATCTGGAGATATGAAAGATGACAATGATAAAAATGTGATGTAGATTCAAGAATCTGTCTGCAATATACTGTCCTTTTGTTCAGTGCAGCTCTAATGCTTTCACTCACCTTGTTTGTAACTATTTCCTTTATAAATTATCATAAACCTGAAAAGGTGGGCTATTTTTTAGGCTTTTAACATAACCAGCACTGCCTTATTTCAAAATCTAATACAATTATGAACACACCGTAACTTTTGGATGATTAAATTGCAAATTGTGGGTGTCCACGAGGCAAGCAGATATATTAAATTTGTTCACCTTCATAACTCATCCTCACACACACTGGATATTTTTCAGGATCATGCCAAGCTGTGCTTGTTCTGCCTGAGGTATGTTCTACAGTATTTATGGTTTATCAGATGTACAGGAGATCTTCTTCAAGGAGATACTCATACATCATTTGAACTTCAGTAGTTATTACACTGTTTTAATGGAAAAATGTTATAAATGAATGAGTTTTATTCTCTCTGAGACACTTATATTTTTGAACATGACTTTCGCGATGATGTTATTTTTTTGTTCTATGAGAACATGAACTTCTTGTTTATTGCTCGCTGATTTTATAAACATATCTCCTTTTCTCCTTGGAGAGCTATAAAGGAAAAAGGTCAGCAAGCAGAAGCTAAGTAATCCGAGTGTAGTTTTACAGAAGTTTTGTGGAGGAAATGTGACTAAAGCTAAAATCAAAGTAATTAAGACAAACACTTTCCCTTCTATTTGCATTGCATTTGAATGAGGAATATAATCTACAGAGAAATATTTAAAAGTGAAGTTTTGATTTAAAGCTGTAAACAAAGGGGTGTCTGGCTTAATCCACATGGAAAATACCTGCAGTTGCTATGAACTTAGACTGTGAGCTCTTCAAATAAAAAGACTGAGTCTTCTTATCTTGCAAACAGACCCAAGATCCCCAGGAAGCAGGTGTTCTAGTGTTTGTTGATGGAGCTGGGAGCTTGTTCCCTGTAACTTGGTGCAGAACTCTCCTCTCTGCTATTGACACCACCTGAGTGGCAGTGCTGCAGGTGCCAGGCTCGCCAGGCTGGTTTGGGGGGCTCCGTTTGTCCCCATTTCCTCTTCCATCACTGTTATATTTGTGACTGCTGACCAAATCCTGTGCAAGGCAGCAACCCTTAGGTGCTCATGTTGTGAATACACTTTTTTTCCTGGAGGATTTCCTCCTGCATGTTGCTTGTCTGGGCCTCCTGACACAAAAGCTCAGCTCCCCCCCTGCCCCAGGCAGTGGCATTGCAGAGCTGTGGAGGAATGTCCTCTGCCCACAGTGGGACCCCCTGAGCCAGGAAGATCACTGTGCTCCTCTCCCACAGCATTCCCAACACTGGGAAGGGCTAAAGAGGGCTTGGGGAGTTTCAGGCTTTTGGCAAGGGCAGTGGCAGTGATGCCTTAGGATTTAGCTTTCATATTTTTCAGATCCCGTACCGCTGCAGTGTGTAACTCTAAAACTCCATGGCCTGTCAGCTGCTGTTCTCCCGTTTTATTCAGACAAAACAATTTCTCTCTGGGCCTGGGAATCAAGGACACCTCACTGTCTCAGGCCCTGAAAAATGTAAACAACAGTGAATTGGAGGGGGGGCAAACTTGGAATAAATGACTTCGTTACCTGAAGCTGTAATTGGAGGATTAACCCCTGATATGTAAATGGACCAAACTTATAATGGTGTGAGAAACTCGTGACCATTGCCCATCTTGGGTGTGGCCTCTGGGAGGCTCCTGACTGCCCAAGGTGTATCTCTTGAAGGCCTTTAACAAATACCTGCTTTCACTCTCTTAATCTTGCCTAGCCTCTGCTCCAGGCAGCCACTCCAAGGCATTAACAGAGACAGGTTTATTTCTGCATGCAATTTAGGAAGCCGTTGGGTAGCACGACAAAAGGGCAAAAATGCCCCCTAAATGCACTTTAAGTCACCTTTGTTGAGCTAAGTGTGCTGCCCAAATCTGTACTGTCCAAGCACTCTGTGGACATTCCAAACCTGGAATGTCCACAGAGTGCTTGGGCCTAGCAGAAGTGGGAGCTGAGAGATCCTGAGACTATTTGTACATGAATTGGAGGCACTGTGTCTCCTCCTTGGGACAGAAATAGGTCCAAGTAGTGCTGGTCTTGTTCCATTCCTGTCACAGGTGGAAGAGGTGAGGACATTTTGGATGTCTTCTCCAGAGAACTTAATGTTCGCTTTCTTTTTGTTTATCTTTTCTATGATTGTACTGGATAATATTGCAAAGTTGTATAAAATTAAAATTAATTTTGAAATAGGGTTTGTTAATTACAGTATTTAACTGTTGTGGTTATTGTTTCCTAAGAGATTAATGAGGTGAATTATTGTCACATAATTAAACTACAGTATATCTAATCTCTTCCATACCCTTGTGGTTTACTGTTATTCAAGTACCACTTGAAGGTTAATTTCACTTAGTTGATATATATTTGACTTTGGCAATAAAGTTGATATCAAAATATGTTTTTAAGTCTATTTGAAAGTCATTGGGCAACAGCTTTGCCAAAATTATCACTTGAAGCTTTACAAATGAAGGTAAGGACATAAACCCCAGTTAAATCAGCAGTCACATACAGATACAAATTCAAAACGTCCCCTGAAATGTTTTTGACTGGAGCCTCTTCCTAGAAGCAAGGAATTCCTCAGTTCCTGGTCAGAGGCTGTCTGAGGCTGCTCAGATCAGCTCACTGGCTCTTTCCTGGGGTACTTGGGGAGGAAATCTTTTTGTCTTGCCACACAAAAATTAGGAGCATGCAGCAATATCTTTATAGGAAAATAAAATACTACAGAGTTATCAAAACATGCCTTTTCTCCCAGAGAAACAGATTAGTTTATATACTTCCAATTTTTTAATCCCCAAACTCAACCTTTTTCCTCCTTGAGCAGCCACACTCAGCATCATTTTAATTCACTATTCCTGATTTATTCTCATGCTGGATCTATTTAAAAATGAGTGTTCTATGTATTGTACTACAATAGAAAAGCTTCTATTTTGTCCTTGTATTAGTCACAGATTTTTTACATCAATTTTTTGCTTTCTCTTCAGTAATCATAAGAAATTACCTACTCTATAACTCTGCAATTTCCTCTAAGTTATGGTGCTAAAGATTTGAATTTACTATTTTCTCCCATTTCTCTCTCATCTCATCCCTGTATAATGTGAACAAAATTAAAATTCTTTTCATAAAATTATAGCTAAGTGTAGAATCAACCCCAAAATGAGACCTTTTAAGAAAATAAGAATTCAATGGCATGGAATGTAATAGCTTTGATATTCATTCATGGTATAGAAGCTAAAGTGGTAAGTGGTTACAATTTTGAATCCAGAGATTGTCTCTCTTCTAAACAGAATTCACAAATCTTTGATGTCTGAAAAATACATCATTCTTGAGCATTTAATCTAAGTTTCATTTTAGTTTCAGAGATTTATCATCCAATATTGAAACAGTGAAATCACTCAATAACTTTCTTGGTTATGACTCTCTTAAAAGACATCCCATTTTGCATTTCTAGAATCATTTCCTTGTCTATATACTTTTCACTATAAATACCCCACAATTTCTTTAATTTTTCTCTGTAGTGAGTTAGAAGAGGATCCTTTCTGTCAGGCACAACACATTCCAGGTTTTCCCACTTGCATGTTTTCTCTGTGGTCACTTTCCAGTGCTGTGGAATTCCTTGAGGTGCCTGCTCATGGCCTGTGTGCCACGGATAAGGTTAATAAACCACAATTATCCGGGTCACTCTGAAATTGTTTGCTCCTTCTCCCCTGCTTCTAACCCCTCAGAAATTGTGTGCCATCAGCAAATGTAAAATTTTTTACAGGCCAAGGGCAGGACTCTAGAAAATAATCTAAAGCTGCAAGCCCCCAGGAGCTCCAGTCCCCCCGTGCACTCCGCAGCTGGCCTGCTCCTTGCTGCTGCTATGTGTCTTTGAATCTACTGGAATTTGTTTTGTCAGTCCTTTGCAAACATGTTCACCTCCTTTCAAATCAGTCTGCTCTGTGCTGTGCTACCAAATGCTTTCCTGAGTTCCAGATAAATTGCCCATTACATTGGGATTGTTGCCAGGTAAGTAACATGTGAAAGGAATTCAAGTCGAGTTGTCTGCCATGACCTCCTTTTTCTCTATTCAGCCTCCTGTCATGGTCTTCTAAGTCAGGCATTTCTAAATCTGGCTTAATAATTTTCTGTCTTATGCATAGCTGAGTGCAGGATAAGAAGCTTGGGCTTTCTATGGTCTTGGAACCTTTAAAAGTAAAAAGAATTATATTAACTGCTACTCTAGTTCTCAAATACTCCCTTCCTTCCTCTGCGAGTTCTCACAAATCCTGCCAAGGGCTTTCCTTTTCCCCTTACCATTTTTCTACTGATTTCTCAGTTGTAATTCAACTAGGCCTGGAGCTCTGGCAATGTTTAATAGTTATAATTGCCTAATTAAGGTATCAGCTCTAGTAGACCAGAAGCCTTCTTTCCTCCTCTGTCTTTCCAGTTTTCAGGAATGTGTTCACCACTTCTGTCAGATTCTCCTCCTTTGAGTATTCATTATGAGCTGTCTATAAAGATATGAGTAATCTGTCTCTTTATTTTTAAAACTGCTTTGCTTGAAGATACTTCTCCCGTTCCTTTCAGGCTACAAGTAGGTGAAAAAAAACCCCACAGTTACACAGAAAAATTGGTATTACTGTGAAACAGTGGAAATCTGTCTTTTTCTTTGCTTTTCAGGAAAAAATATAAACTGTGTAATAACAGCATGTGTGCATGAGAGAAGAAAGGAGACGCTTGGGGTCTGAATGTAACCTGTGGTGATAAGAAGGGGTAGAGATAATTAAAGTTAATTGGCAAAAAATGAAGTCAAATCCTGCCAGGCAAGCGCGTTCTGCCTGTGACAGTCACTGGTGGGTGATTGCTCTGTCTTTGCTCCAGCCTGGGAGTTTTTTCTCTCCAGTTTTTCCCACTCCTTCCCCTGTGCCACAGGGGGACAGAGCACTGACCAACAGCTGGGTGAGGGCTTGGCCAGCCCTGCCCAGTCCTTGAGCTCGGTGTTAGATGGGAGGAGACTGAGGGAGCCAGTGTGGGGACGCTGGAGGGACCCTGCCCTCTTACCCTGCCCTTCCCTTGGGGCACCCATTTACAGACACGGGATGGGTGCTCCTTATTTACCACCAGGGATCCATCTCCCGGGCCAAAAGGGAGCTGCCTGACATGCACCTGTACAGGGGAGAGCAGCCTCAGAACTCCTGAGTGTGCTCAATGTGTGCTCAGCCATTTAAAATGTTGCTACTGTTATTATATTTACATAGTTCCTCCCGTTCTTCTCGATTCTTGGAGAGTTGTTCAAACTCGACTGTGCAAAAATGATCCAAACTGGTATTTGAAGAATTGTTTTAAGTAGTGCTGTCCTAGCTCAGGAGGGTTTATCCTTTAGGGTTCTCTTACAGTGTGCTAGAGAATTAAAACAGTTTCCTTGCAGATCTTGGGAGGACTTCTTCAGTCTGTAAGGAAACATGTAGGGGTGGTGTACCCCAAAGGAAGTTCTTGCAGAATTCCCTGAAAGCACCAACAGCCAGTGGCAAAGGCAGGGGAGGGAACTGTCAATCTGCTCCCCTGCACATTTTGTTTTCTGTATCTGTAAATCTTGTATTTGGCTCCAGTTTACCTTCTCATCTATTCCAGTAAATATCACATTTCCTTTCAGAGAGGATGCTTAACATTCTAAAAAGGATTTGTACTCTTTTCCTTCTTTTGCCCTTGTACAGATATTTAGATGTTTCTTCTGTAGAGGAAAAAATGTCATCGAGTCCTGTGTCATTTCACACGTGAGACTTGGGTGTGTGACACTGTGCCACCTCCTGCATTACACTGATGGAGATAAATTGTGCCAAATTTACCCTTACATCACTTAGCTCTGGTAATTGTCCAAGTGTTACAGTAACAGTTTCTGGCATGTACAGTGGGTGAGTATGAGTTTCAGAATGTCAAATTCAGTAAAATTTTTGCAGCAGTGTTGTTTTCTAGCTCCTGATGTTATAGTTAAGATGAGGGAAATGCACTATCTTGGAAACACAGCTGTGGACAGCATGGACTTCACCTCTAAACAATGCAAAGCTTAGTATCACAAAACACAGTGGAATTTAAGGCTAACAAAATTTTCAGGTAGAAACCAGGATCTAATAAAATGATGGAAGGGGAGGGTCCTAACTTCATCACTTCTGTTCTGGACAGAAGAGAGCTGGACTGGAGATCTCTGGAGAAGCAATGCTGTCTTTCTAGGAGGAGGAGTAGTGAGGCCAAGAAAACAGGAGAATGGACCTGATGATGGGAGGGGAGTGCTGGCAAAGGCAGCGGGATTGGGGAACAAGGTGCAGGGATAACTTGGGCATTACAGCAGTTCTGGAGGCTTCAGGGACAAGATTAATGTGCCTGAGAGGGATAGAGGAGGCTTCAGGAAATTCAGCTGTGTTTGCACAGGGACTTGGATTTTATTGCCAGGCTGGGGCCTCCCTTTCGAGCCGCAGGATAAGGTGGGAGCTCTGCAAGGGGAAGAGGCAGGGTAGGGGATGAGATTTGCGGCCACTGTCATAGGGAGGTACAAAGTGGGAGAATTCCATTGATACTACATCAACCTGTGGTCACTAATTTCCAGTGGGGGGTGATGGATAGCAATACTGGGGGTGCGAATTGCTAATGCTGCTGAGAAAGACGGGGCAAAGCTCCCCACTCTGACTGTGCTCCCATTCATCCCCCTGGGACTCAGGATGCAGCTTGTAGTTCCATGAGCTGGACAGTGATTCCAGCAGGCAAGAAGCAGGAGCAAGGCTTTTAGCTCAGTCTTATCCTCAGTGTTTTCCAAAGCTCTGTCAGTTCTGCACCAAGCAGATCAGAGATTTCCATGTGGAAGGTCCTTGTGGCTGGCAGGCGAGAACCATGGCCAAGCAGACAGAAAAACAGGGCAGAGTCATTGTTCAGACACTGCTTCCTCACTCCCCTTTCAGGTTTCTCTAAACACCACGAACTGTAAGTGGATGCAGCATCTCTGCTTTTCAGTGCCACAGTGGTTAATTATAGTATTTGTAAATGTTTCACAGGAAAAAAATGTTTATGTTGGTAACTTAAGAAACACTTCAAATAATAGTCTTCAAAAATGTTATCAACCAAACATTACATTTTGAAGAGGAGCATCTTGCCCATAGAACAAAAAATATTATCCTGGTCTCATCAGACACAGACATTTTCCTTTTCTCAACATTTGTTGAGTAATCAATGTTCACTGTTTGCTGTTCATCTGCTTCTTAAATTTTAACAAGTAATTCTGCTTATAATTGTGACACTTCCTGATTTTGTAAAAATTGGCACCTGCTGTGTGTAGGATAATAGCACAATTCAATGTATACTGTAGAAGAACTGATTTGATGCTCATTTTACCTGGAAATGCCTGAATTTATAAGTGGAATTACCCCGTTGAAACACACAATTACTGAGGATGTAGGTGAGTGGGAGTAGAGATTTTTACTTGTGTAACAAGAAAACCCCAAATACGTGTGATTTTCTTTGTTATGGATGCAGAAAAGTACCAAAAATTAATGTGACTAAAAAATAATGGTTGTACTAGATTACTATATTTACTAGATATTTACTAGATTCTATCTGTGATGTCCATTGGTTGCGTGAAGCTGGAGAAAGATTTCTGAGCAAATACAAATAATCACCTTTCACCTGCAATGAAATTTTCCCCTTGCAAGGAAGAAATTGAATCTGTGGCTGTTACTCATCTCATTAGCAGATGAATGAAGCTTTGGTGGTTCTGTATGAACACAGTGCACCACGCTTCCTTCTTCCCAAAACAAGGGAAGATCCCAAGTTTCTTGATCTGGCATTTGGCAGGGCTCTTGAAGGCAAAGAGCAGAAAAGGATAACAGTTATTTATTGCTGTAGTTCTGGGGGATGATGTCTGTGGTGGGCAGTGGGATCACAAGGTTAGAATTGTTAAAATCACAACGTGAATTGGTTGTCCTTGTGTGCTCAGGGCTTGGGGCAGGGGAGGCTGTCCCCTTCCTCCAGCACACAGCGTTGTCACCCTCAGTGGGGACCTCTGCAGCCAGAGAATCCCGCACTGCAAGCTGATGAGCTCCATACGAAAGCTGGAGACAGCAACGAGGGGGAAAAGGGGAATCCTTTCACTTCCTCTTGCTCTTTGGAAAAGGAGCAAAGAAAGGCTGTTCTCTGCTAGTTTTCTCTGAGAGCCCGGGGCTGTGTCCAACAGCTGGAGCAGAGCCTCTGCAGGCACTTTATCCTGAGGAAAGGGAATTTCTTTAGCTGGACTGCTTCAGGGCTTGTGGGGGGTGAGCTGGATCCTGTCACATGCCAGGGGAATTACTGAGCTGGATCCTGTCACATGCC
>WAAG01077130.1:0-14263 GCA_013390105.1 Tichodroma muraria
CTGGCTTGAAGGGTATTTCTGCAAGTGCTGCTTAGTGCTACCTTCAGATATTGTCAGTGTCTGGTATTTATATGGGAGAATTTTTGGTCCTAAACCCCTTAAACCCAGTAAACATATCCTAAAAGTCCTAGGGTTTGAAGTCAGTTCTGCTCTAGAAATCCTCTCTGTCCTTGGGCATTCGGTGTAGTTTTGCTGTATAAGCTCTGTCCATACAATGAGAACTTTAACAAGCCTGTTATCTATTTACTCTGTAACCTCTTTGAGGCAAGCATTGTCTCTTGCTATATGAATATACAATGCTTTGCATAATGGAGTTTAATCTGAGTTTCTTTAAGGTACCTCTGTTGAATAATAATGATTAATCATATTGAGTAAATAGTATTTAGAAAAAGATAAAATGAGTGCAATGGTTTACTTTTTTCTTCATAGGAAATGAAATGCAGAATTAATTGGAACTGAATAGCAGCACCTATTCAAAAGTGATGAAAGAAACTTTTTACATACTGCAATATTAAACTTTCAGTCTTCTTCTTTCTTTTATTGAAAACTCTTACTAGAGTTTGCATTTCAGCTGAATGAAGGAAATTATTCTCAATGCAAGTTATTTGTGGGTATTTTTCCTGAGTGCAACCCAATGTTCATCCTGTAAATGAATGCTCACCACAGAGACATACACAGGGTTACTCATGAATATGTGCAACACATCTATCTCCCCACAATCTGTCTTCTCACAGAGAGAAGGGACAGTGAATTAACGAGACAAGCTACAGGAAACTTGGTAGGAATAAGACAAGATTTGTGAGTCACATGGATGAGTTTATATGTCCATATAAATTCACATCACACGGATGTGTCTATATGTCCATATATATAGTCTTGTGGGGTAGGATTCATCTCTGGTTCCTTCACATCTTGAGCACCCCGTTGCACCCTACAGCTTGAGTCCACTTGCCTTGGACAACTCCCCTTTTTTAGGGTGCTGTCCTGCTCACTGCATGGGCACAGCAAGTCTAGTAATTAAATGCAATTTTTTAAGGCTGGCATCAAGAAATTATTTTGTAGTTGTGTAGCACAGACACAAGAATCAAGCTAACACTTAATAATTCAGGTACTTCTGTGACAGCAGAAACCCAAACATTTCCTGACTGAGCTCACTGGGTGCCCTTGCTGTTCATGAGCAGCTGTTACAGCACCATCCCATTGCCTCTCTTCAATTAGGCTGCTTTAATACATATGTATTAAATACAATACATAAGCTGTGATCCCACAGCTTTCTGGGGCCTGGCCACATCATTCCTGCTGTGGATGGCTGAGGAAACCTCCTTAACAGCTCTGAAATGGTCCCTTCCTTTTCAACAGCAAGCATTGTTCTGGATTTTTGCATAAGGTTGGAAGCTGAAATATTTGATCTTTTTCAGCAATTTTTTGAAACACAAAACCTCATGTATAGTGAGGATAGGGGTTCCCTCCATTTCCATTCTGTCCCCCTTATATTTGAATTTTTCCCTCTATGTTCCTTGGCACAGGTAGTACAAAAGGCAAGTACAGGAGTAACTTCAGCAGTGCATTTGCAGGCTCAGTGATGTTATGGTTGAGCACAGCCTGTGAAAGTGGCAGAAGGTGTTCTGAACCATCCAAACACACCTGCTGTCCTGGCTGCTATAAACAGCCCTGAAGAGCCAAACACTATTACACTTCCTGAGTAGAAAAAATGCTCCTGACTTGGCCTCCTGCAGCCCAGACACATCTGTTCTCTTCCAAAGGCTGAAAGCAAGAGGAAAGTCGAGGTGATACAGGAGGTAGTTGAGTGCGGAGGATGGGATACTAACATGTCAGTGAAATGACACCTTCACCTTCTTCTTGATGCTTAGATTAGAAAATTTCTTGATGGAGGGACTGCTTCTAATGATGTTTTTGTGTGGTGTTTTGGAAAACAGGGTTTTGTGCAAGACTAAATGTAGCTCATCATGAAAATTTGGGATGAGAGTTATTGCGAATCTTTATGGGCAGTGGAATTTTGGTACTGGATAAAATATATGAATCTTAAATAATGGAGGCTGGAGAAAAGGACTTTGTAGGAGGAGAGGTGGAATGATCAGGAGCTTTCTCAGAAGGAATTATTAAAAGGTAAACTTCTCTTGTTTAAACAGGGAGAACCAGAGGCAACCCTGAATTTGGGGTTGATTCTGAAAAGTGCTGAAATCTATCCAGCTCTCATTGCTTTCATGTCAGTTGTACAGTAAGCAAAGAACTGGACAGGATAGGGTTATAAAGTAGATTATTGCAAGGTAGATTATTAGCCTCATCTAAATCTTGCACCTCATATATTTGTGTTTCATGGAACTGGAAAGCCCATGAATGAGGGGCTGATTCTCAGACAACATGAATCAACTGAACTGTTAATTTACAGTAGCTACACAAGTGATAAGATCTGACCCATACAAATTTTGTTTTGAAATGGAATGTGCCTATTCAGAAATATTTTTAAAAGACAAAACTAGTTGATGAATAGTTGAAAATTTCTAAAGTAGTCTTATTATCCGAGCTGTAAATATGATGAAGACAGCAGTATCCCTAAGCAACAGATAAGACATATCTGGGAAAAGTGTCTTGTCTTTCAGACCAAACATTTCTCATGCCAACTGGAAAAACACAGGCACTGAAAACACTTATGAGAAACAGAGTCCTTGTCCTGGACAGTGAATTGGGCATAGTACAGGTCTGGTGAGTGGAGAAAGGTGAGGTGGTGGCCAGATGGGTGTGTGTAACAAGTTTCCTTTTAGCAGAAAAGAATCCTGCATTACTAAAAGAGAGTTACAGAGGCTTCTGAGAGTGTCATGAGCAGTTATTCACTTGTGAACACAGATGATGACATTCCCAAGAGTACTGACTTGTTATACTGGAAGGAATGAGGTACATTAAAAAAGATGGCTCTGAAAGACAGACCACCTGGGAGGGCTGGAAATTCCCACTTTAGCCAGGTGTGACCAGCTGCAGGCAGCAAATTTTTCTTGACGCTGTACCTGCAATGGTCTTAATCTCTCCTCTCCTCTCCTCTCCTCTCCACTCCTCTTCTTTTTNCTAAGACTATAAGATGGTCAGATACTGACATCAAGAAGGAGAGAGGCTGATTCTCAAATTTTCATCTGCACAGACCTGGAAAGTTTTCTGCCTCTAAGCAAGTAGCACTATTTCAAACCTTGGTGTCCCATTTCTGAGTTAATAAGTCCGCCCTGAGGAGAGGGAGGTGCCTGAAATGGGTGCATGTGGGCTTTATTTGGATTGTCCCAGCTACTGAGTCTGCCCTGCAGCTTACTAAGTGATTGGCACACTAATTTTAAAAAATCCCCAGACATTTTTAAAACAAATATGTTTTGTCCTTTCACCCCTCCCCTCCCCTTTTGTGCTTTCCTGGATGTATCATTAGGACACTGAGTCAAACAAAGAATGCCTGTGGTGCATCAGTCTGATGATGGAAGCATTATCACAGCCTCATACTAGAGGTGTCTGAGCTGGATGTGACTATCCATAGTCCTCTACTTTGGGTGTCTTTCACAGCTGTGCAGATGTCTGCAGAAAGCCGGACAAATTGAAAACACAGCACTTAGCACTCATTTCTGCAAACATCTGCCCCAAATATGCTGAGCTGCAGAACTGTGACCCTCTTGTGTTTCTTATGATTCTGCAGAGGTACACAACACATTTCTGTCTGTGATCTTCTGGGAGTGCTCACAAAGGCTATATCAAAAAAGAGATGATGATGGAAAGACCCTGCTCGAGTTTCCTTCTGGGGTAACCAGTGTAGAAAAGGCAGGACTGAGTCACTGTAGTGAAATCCAGCATTTCACTGAGATGTCAAGCAATGATTTATCCCTTGGCACACTGCAATTGCAAGCATGCTGCCTTACATTACGTTTAGCTCTGTCTATGTTTTCATACATCTGTTTTTAAGGCTGATTAACAAAACCAGTAAGGTCATGGGGGAATTGGATGATCTCCTTCTCAAGAAATTTTGTCATTTGGGAAGCAAAACATCTATTCTGAAGGGAGAGGAAAAAACCTAAAGCTACTGAACCTCTCCAACAACCTGTAACTTGTTATGGAATATGGCATCTCAAAAAGTTAAAAAAGAAATAATTTGGAAAAATGAGTTCAGATACTCTCAAAATATATTATTATATCTTCACTTGTTTCAACAAAAAAGCTCTTCCTTTGCTGCTGCTGAAGTATTATATTTGGAAAGAAAAATTACTCTGCTGAAAAATATCTGTGTGACTTCAAAAATTATGTATTTTCAGGGTTTTTTCTTAGAATGGCTAAAGTCATGCACTTCCTCAGTACTATTAATAATTTTACCACTTACAATGGTGCTTGTGATGGAAACCTTGCAAGCAAGAACACAGAAAATCTTGGATCTGAATACCTGTAAATGAGAGGAAATGAAGCTGGTTGAGGCTGAGGTCCAGCTCTAGCTGTGATTCTCAAGGCAGAAGGAAGTTCCCCTCATTCTGCTCTAATGTCAGCTGCTGAAGTTCACAGGTCATTTGTTTCAGCATGACTTGTGACCAGCACAACCCATCCACATTGGCACATGAGTTCAATTGTTGTCTCCTTTAATTAGGTCAATACTGTGAAATTCCAGTTCAGGCCTTCATTCAGGAGGTAGAGATCATAAAAATAATTTTTTCCTCCTGTTCCTTGTGTGATATTTGGTTCAATCACCATGTTCCACTCAGTTTTTTTACCTCACTTGATGGCCTTTGCAGCAAATGAGGCTTCGGGCAGCGATGAGAAACCTTCTCCAGACTACAGCTCCACTGCAGAAAACCAGACTTTCCTCAGAGGTCCTGTATTTCCCACTCTTCTGTGAATGCCACAGAAACCCTTGGGGACCTCAATCACAGCTGATCCCTAAGTTTGGATGGCTGTCCAAAGACCTACTTCGGACCATCACATCAATGTGGGGGAGAAAATAGCTCTTTCCACAGAGCTGAAAATGAGGAGGGTTCATTATGGTCATTTAACTTAATCTCCTGATTATCACAGGCCATAAACCTTTATCATTGACCAGTGGGAGGTGGGGTGGTAGACTAAATGGATTAGTCTTGCTCTTTGTGGTATTAGCTAGTTCAAAGATAGTTACAATCCCTTAATTACAGCTATCTGCAGTCAGCTTAGGTAGTTTTGGTGCCCTTTTTCCTGCAGAGAGGTTAATTGTTCCATTTCAATCTCACTTTTTCATCCTTTTCTCTTTTGCTGCGGCTGCTCCAACTGATCTAAAGTGAATCAGTGAACACTGTCCTGAAAGGGTCTGGCTTCTTGTTCAACTACTCTGATGATTTCAAAGATGCTGCCCGTTATTATTATTATGTTTCCAGCAATTCAGTGTGCAAAGGTCTGTGCAGAAAGCAAACAAAATGCCCAGGCAGCTAAACTGCAGATGTTTTTCTGCATTTGAAAGTCCAAATTCAGTTTACTTAAGTATGAATTCAATCGATTAATCATAATCTGAGAAAAGTCAGGTAATTAATGGGTACTTGAGAAAAATCTACTGCATATTATCATGCATATTTGACAAAATTCAGACAAACCATTTTCCTGGAAGATCACTATGTTTCCTATCTGGTTAGGGGCTAATCGCTTTTAAGTAGGAACTGTTGCCACAGCTTGTACACACCTGATAAATGATGCATCAGTTTTGGTATAAAATTTGCATCACAGTTTACGGGTTCCAGAAATACAAAATTTCAGAACCATAAGCCTTCTGAAACGTTCTTGTGACTTGAGTTTTGTATGGTAATATTTAAAAAAAAAAAAAGATGCCCCTGGATTTAAAGATGTATGACCTGCAGAAGGAAATGAGACCTTGGAATTCATTTGGGAACTGTGATGGAGAACAAAGCTCTTGCTAATACTCTGTTTGCTTTTTCTTCACAGTTTTAACTAAGCTGGAAATGACTTTTTTCTGCCACATCACATCTTCATTAGATTGTTCTCTGTGTAGACATGAAGTTCTTTCTGTCCTAAATGGAATGTATCTCAGTTCTTAATAAGTATTAGGTATTCCATTCTCCTAGGTTTGGGCCTAGTATAGTCTTCACTGTAAATAACACAAAGAGCCCTGGATGTTACAGCTCTGGGCTCATCTGCCTGGTGCAGCATGGCTGGAATGTGCTCTGCATCTACATCCATCTGCACATCCATGCAGTGCATTTAGACAGCCCCAAAACTCAGTATTATGGCAAAGACCACCTGAGGGTGAATGTCACTGGAGGCCATCCTTGTGCTTCTGCCAGAAGGCACAGAGGAATCCAAAGTTTGGGTGAGAATCTGAGCTTACTTTCCAAATGCAGAATTTCAGAGGAGGCTACAAAAAAGAGAGGGGATATAGAAGAAATGTCAAAAAGTGACCTATTTGTTATTCTTTTATTGCTTGAGATCTGAAAACAAGAGCCTGAGTGAGTTTTGATAGGAACTATTAGAACCAAATTCCACCGGATGGTAATTCTGTGATAAATCATGGGGTTATTTCTAAAAGTGATGGCTGGAGAGAAGCCACTCCTTCTGTTTTGTGTCACTGTATCAGCCACATCATTACGTGCTTTACAGGTCTCTACTGAGCATGTTTTTTGTTTTAATCCGTTCTTGTTCAAGTTCAGGTCTTTAAAACATACTTTGTTTGTTGTAGCATTCTCACCAAGGAAGCAAGGTAGATTTTCTTCCATGATCTTGGAAAATATTCATGTAATTGTTCAACACAGGAGAATGTTGCCTGGGAAAATGAGTCATGATTCTAGAAGACTGGCAATGTTAGTGGATTTTCAGGAAGTGGGCTGTAAACACACCTCCTGAAAGGTCACACTGATCTCATCTCTGTCTCCTGTCAGTGTGTGTTATCAGCCAGGTCAGTAATGAAGGGATTTGCACTGCTTCTCTCTAGCACGACGTAAAAATTAGTCAAGACAAAGTACCACTCGGTAGCCAGCACTCTGAAGAATGCAAACTCATTTTCTCTTGGGTGATAGGAAAGTAGGATGGCTATTCCTCATTGCCTTTGCTCCCTGTCATCTCTATTAACTTCCAATTCACTCCCCAGAGGCCCTGGCTGTTAAAGATAACACATGCAGGTATTTAGGTATAAGCACATCCTTCCCTACAGCCCTGACAACCCAAACATTTAAGGCAGGAAATAGAAGTGGGGAAAAAAATTGAAAAATTAGATCATTGTTTATGGAAAGATATCTAACTTCTGGTCTGTCCATAAAGCAGAAGAACTTACTCTTGACCCAGGCCCTAGAAAATGTCAAGTGTAATAGCAGCCATGTGAGCACCAAAAAGGAATAAGCGTTGAAGGAAAAGAATGGTTGCGTCAGAAGAACAAACTAGAGCATAAATAATAAAGAAGCTGAAGTTGCAATTCAGCAAGGGGATGGGCTATCACAAGAAAGACCCTGGAAGAGACTTTCAAAGATCTGGTGGAGCAGATCTAATGGACTTTTAGTAAGACATTTGCCTGTTACATTAATTTGATATGGATGTCTTGGATTAGAAAGAGTGGGGCCGAGGCATCTAGTCCTAAATTCCTAAATCCCTACAGGTATCTGGTGTAAATGTGTGTTTTTATCCCTTCTCTCCTACTCTCTTTCACATCTACTGTCTTAGAACTGGGCAGCCAAGCTAGAATGTTGCAAGATGGGAAAAAAACATTCCATGTACAAAAAAGTGGCATATTTTCAAATGAGATTTATGCTTATGCTTCACTAAGCATAACTTAGTGTCACTAAAGTGCTGGTCACTGAAATGGGAGCTCCTACACAACCTATCCCTCCTCCTTTTCCTTCATCTTTCTCTCCATCCTTTAAAACCTTCTAGTCTCAGGTTTTGTGACTGACAAAATCCATGTCAGGTTGTTTGGGTGATCAGGTTCAATTGGACAAGACAGCTCACTGGAATTGAAGTGGCAGGAGCTCTGGAATGGCAAAAGACACCCTGGGATCACCCAGAATGGGATTAAAAGTTTTAAAGAGAAGCTGCTCTGAGCCAGGCAAAAATTTAGTGTTTCAACCAGCCAGTGGAAGATTCCAAATTGGGTTGTACTTATAATTTCAGGACACTCCTTTTAATTGTCCTTGCTGGAAACAACAAAAACACACAATTTTTTTTTGAGGTTTAACACAGTAAAAGCACCAGTCAGCAAAATCGAAATTATTTTCTTGGGAAAAATCTCTGCTAGCTCAATATTAATATTTTATATGATTGAGTTTTAGGGATTTCATCTAATTACTTTGCTTTGGAATCTGCACATACTCCCACACATACAAAATTGCAGCAAGGCGATTTGTAGAGGTTGTTCTAAAATCAACATTGCCTGTATTGATGAGGCATAGAACTTTCTAAGTAATTTGAAGGAAGCAGAAAGTTCAATCTTGCCAGGTCTCTCTTAAACAGCTTGAATGAAGGCAAGAAAGAAAAACAGGAGCAGGTAAGCAAGTAATTAAACCTGTTGAGATCCAGATGAATACCTGACACTGCTCAGGTTCCCCCTGCATGTTCCCCCAGCTGAAAAATGCTGCAGGATCACCAGAGGAAAAAGTGTTTTAAAAGGGTAAAAAGTTATAAAACTCTCTTCCATACAAAATTCCAGACTTTTATTGTAAATGAACTAGGAAAAAAACACTGAGACTAGATAAAGCTTATATTATGGATGTATGTTGAGAAAAAGGTATCAAATCCTTGTTCAAATGGAAACAGTAATATCTGGGAGAAATGTGGGAGCTGATAAAACACCTTGCTTCCATCTTCTCTCATCTCTAGCTACATCACTATTAGTCAGATAAACCAGAGGCACGTCTGGCTTGTCTAGTCTCCAGAAAAAGGTGGCTACATCCAAACTTTCTTTGGGGTGCAGTCCATGACCTCTCTTTCATGTCACCTAAAGGTCTCAAATCCACCCACTAGCAAAGTTCTGGCGCTTTAAAAATGAACGGAATAATTTAGGAACTAATCATCCGAGATTAAAGCTCTTAATGGGATGACTTAATTTAGGAAATTAGGTCCCTGGCCTGTCTCTATAGTGACCACCTCCTCCCTCCAAATCTACCTGCCCTTCCCCCTGGAGGTGCACCTGACTGCATGGGTGGCCAGGTCCTAGGTTAGGCACACTGGTTAGTTGTTTATATTCAGCACAATAAACAACTGCAAATTTCACCCCTTTGGCTTGACTTTGCCTTGGTGACTTTTGCCAAAACTGGGTCATTCAACAGAGTGAAAAGTGTTGTACATCTCAGCCATTGGGTTAGTCCTCTGAAACTGACACTCATGGGGCTAGAATATGGTCCTACAGAGCTGGAGATACCCAGTGATGTCACAGCTCATTCTCTTCCTGTTTTCTGCGGAGAGGAGGGGAAAAACACAAAATAAAACACGGTGTTATTTTGGGATCACACACACCCCCTCTTCACCACCCTCTGATCTTCGTTTTCTTCTATTCATTTATTCAAAGCTATATAGGGAAAGCTGACTTAGCTTAGGTTCAAGGAAAAGTTAATGCTAAAAATGATGTCAGTAACATGTTTAGAAACATTTGAGTCATGAGTGATGAATATGGGTGCAGTCCTAAATCCATATCTGAATTTTTCAGTGGCCTAATTTTAAAAAACGTAGACCATTTCATAGTTTGATCTTATCATAGAATCATAGAATGGCCTGGGAACTTAAAGATTCTCCAGTTTATATCCCCTGCCAGGAGCAGGGACACCTGGCAGTAGACCAGGTTGCTCAGAGCTCCATCGATTGAACATTTTCAGGGTGGGGCATCCACAGCTTCTCTGGGAAACCTGTGCCAGGGCCTCACCACCCTGACAGGGAGGAATTTCTTCCTGTTATCTAATCTAAATCTCTCTTTGAAACATTTTTCCTCTGGTGAGCCTGTAGCAATTATAACCATCTCTGAACAGAGCTCAGGTTTACCTTGGCCATCAGCCATGCACCCACACAAGCACACACTGACTCACTCCCCCACCCAGCAGGATGGGAAAAAGAGCTGGAAGAACAAAAGCAAAAAAAAAAACTTGTGGGTTGAGGTAAAGGGAGTTTAAAAGTGAAGGGAACAGGAGGTGTGTTTGGCCACAGCTAACTCATGGCTCTGTAGTTAGCGCTGCTTTAGTCATGGATCCAAAATGGAATGCTATGGAGAAAGTCAGCTCTGTCCCAACCAGGCTTACTACACACCCTTGCAATTCTTCCACATAAAATTAGATATATAAAGTTAATGAGCCTTATTCTCGCTGTCTCTCACAATTCTTGTTTTATGCTAATATATGCTAAATGGCTTCTATAAAGTTAACCTGAATTTGTAGAGAAGTAAATGAGAATATATTGAATTGTTACCTCTCTGCCCCAAAACACTGCCGGTAGTTTTGGCCATAGTGTTGTCCCTCGAGGCACTCTGAAGTCAGCCAGAGGAGCTGGGACAGAACATGTCATGGCATCGGTGTCTTCCCATAGCCTTGGGGCCTTTCCTAAATAGTGTGCACTCCTCTACAAGACCAGTTGTCCTGCAGTGTGGGAAACTGAGGTAGATGGGTTTCTGCTGAATCCACTTCAGGCCATCACCTACACCAGGCTCCCAGGAATGCTGCCCCCGCCATCCCACGGACTGTTCTGGCCAGGGAAGGTCAGACCTGTCTGTGGTGCGCATGGGAGGATGGATCAGAACCACTGAATTTCCATGGGATGAAATAGTGTTGGGTCAGGCAGTGTTGGGGTCTTCAGACTCCTGCATGATGTGGATGTTTTCCCACGTTCAGATTAAGCTCTGGGTCTCTCACCAGGGAGCTCCTCAGGGTGGAGATGCTACACCTTTGGATCCATTGTGCCCACCAGCCTCAGCTTTGCTTCTGATGTCACAGCTCAGTGAGGGATTTTTTGGAAACATGATTTCAATGAGGTGGAGTACTCCAAATTAAATGCATAAAATTAAGTTTTAATTGCTTGGATACCTCTGGCCTAATCTGATTAGCTTTTGCCTTCTGCAAGGAACATGAGATGCTTTGAGGCTCAAGTCTGTTCCCCTTAAACACCCTCCAAACCTGCAGTTAATTGGAGGGCTGTGCCATAACAGCTCCTGGAACAAAACTCCTTCTAAAAAACTTTTCAGTTCCAATATCACCTGTTCCAATGTTTTTACACATCAAAAGCAGTAAGTGTAGAGATGTAATTATTTCCTAATAGGATTTTAAAATAATGGAATCAAGCTACTTTAGGCATATGCTTAATTTCATTGTCCTTTCTGGCTAATTTTACATGAGAATTCTGTTTATTAAACAAAGGCTGGCAATGTTGTTAGCACTGAGTATACACAGATATCAGTTTCAATCTTCCTCGTGTTTTTTAATTATTCTCCTTGATGTAATAGACTTTTCCTCTGCATCATGGGCCCTGAAAACAATTTTGGAAGTATATTTGAAAACTAGTAATACTGCTGTATTTTCATCTGCCATTGAAAAAATTTCATGCCTCCTCTTTGGAGAGGAGTCTGAAAATACAGCACAATTGTTATGTTACAGAAAGATTGATAAATTGTAAGAAATTCAAAGAATAAAGAAAACTAATACATGTTCTTGGTACTGACTGCTATCAAAAGGGTTGCAGACCACTGGGAAATGGGAATGTCACTTGTTTACATTCGTGCACAACCGCTGTGAGTAAAAACAGAGAAACAGAGTAAAAACTGCAAATATCTGAAGACTGCAAATTTCAAGGAGGAAGGGACTGTGAAGCCATTGTTAAAGAACGTGAAGGAATATCTGTCTCTTTGGGAGAGGTTCCATGCCAGGAATTGTTTTCCTTTGCATATCTCCTGCTGTGGTGAACAATTAGGTGCCAGTCAACATGGAGATTCACTGGGAAAATTAGCTTCAAATTCATTTTTCAGGACATTTTTGAATATTATGAGTTGCCTCTCAAGTGAGGACTGTGCCTCCATCAGCAATATTGGGCATAAGGAACCCCAGGAACTGGATGAGATAAACTCTGCACAGTCATCCTCACTTGATATCTACATTAGGGCTGGATGAGTCCAGAATGTTGGGCAGGAAAAAAAATAAACAGAATAATAGAAATGTCTAGGTTGTATGCTAGAAAAGGTCAGGTTTTTGCTTTCCCTTTCTCTAATTTTTATGGTTATGGTTTATTTCCTTCCAACAGTCTGGAAAACACAACACTAACAATAACCTAAGGAAAAAAACCAAAGTAAAAGATCTAAATCAATTTAATTTCATAAACAGAACATCTTAAACAGCAGATATAGTATAGAATTATTTAATTCTGTTTCATGATACATAGTCAAATTAATATTCAGAAGCTTTACATTAGAAAAGAACAAGACAAGGAGAAACACTTCTGGAGAAAATATCTCTGTTGGGATTTATTCAATAATTTTAATTATTCTATTTGCTTATTACCAAACTGTTTTTGTAACATCTCAGGAAGGAGAAATTAGATATTAATACAGCTGGCATCTTCTGGGTGCTTCTTTCAGCTCTGTGATACATTTCATGACAATGAAGGTTAACGTTGGGGTCTGAGGCGGTTGTCATGTGTTCTCCAACATCTCAGGATATCCTGCCTCAATATTTCTCCCCTTCTTTCCTTTTTCTTCCTCTTCCTTTGAAGTTAAAGCCCTGTATGGCTAGGACCAAGGCCAGAAGAACAGCAACAAGGAGGTGTTAATGCTCTAGTAGGACACTGACTGGTGAGTGGACACATCTGGGATTTGAGCTTCAGTTTGCAGGAATGGGTTTTTCAGGTGATGTTTTAATCACAGAGTCACAGAATGGGTCAGGTTGGAAGGGACCACAGTGGCTCATCTAGTCCCACCTTCCTGCTGCAGCAGGGCCATCCCAAAGCACATGGCACAGGATTGTGTCCAGATGGGTCTGGAATATCTGTTGAATATCTATATTGAACATATAATTCACAAGAAAGGTAGGACTGCTGGGACTCTGCAGCCAAGAGTTCCTTAACTCCCAAGCTAGGACAAGCTTCAGCCTGGTCATTTCCTGGTCCCATGACATTTGTTTTCCTGTTTCAACATCGAATTCCATCATAGAATATATTTATCATCACACAACCCACTTCTTCAGTCTCTCCCCCAGAATTTTGTACACAATTCTCCGTTAGTACAAGGTCTTCCACTCTGTGGGTGAGTGCACTAAAGAGGAGGCAATCCTGTGGAATAATTACAGGATGCTGGAACAAGTGGCCAGATTACTTATAGTTCTATCAATGTTTGATACCTTGGGCTTTTTTAGAGCATCCAGGCAGTCCTGAAACCTGGAGGTTTAGCTTGGTTGGTTGTGCATCTCTAGAGAAAAAGTGGTGCCCATCGTGAAGACAGAGCAGAGAATTCTGCTACACGCTCCAAGAAGTTTTATCCTGAGCAGGGTGACATTCAGAGTTTTGAGATTCTTCCAACCAGCTTAATCAACTCTGAAAAACAGATGGGACTGTATGTCATGGGGGTCTGAAGGCTTCTCCTGCAGCACAGGAAAGTCCTTAGAAGTACAAGTTCTTAAACCGGGTTATTATCCAGTTGTGATAGTTCTGAAGCGAAGGAATAGACAAGGAAAACTGGTAACGGCTTTAGCATTTTTTAAACGGCCAAATAATGTTTGGAATGGTTAACTAGCAATATTTAATAGGTATCATTTTTTAAAAGATTCTTTTGTGGTCTGGGAAGCTGTTGTGGTTTCAGTGTGAACCAGACAGAAAACTATTAATTTGGGTTGCCAATTTAAAAAAAAATAAAAATTCTGTAATCAAGAGCAAAGCAGGCTTAAACTTGAAAAGGACAGATTTTTATTAACTAACACAAAAAAAAAAAGAAAGAAGAAAAAAACAAACTCTTAGAATTAGAATGAAACCCTTCAAACATTCTTCCTCTATTACCAAAATTTCTTCCATTCTCATTAACAACATACAGTAATTACATTTAGAAACTTTCAGTCAGTTTTTCAATTCTAGAATAGTCTTTCTTCAATTCTTCTAGGGATTGGAGCATCTTTTACTCACTATGGAACTAAAAACTGAAAGAAAACAAGACAAAACAAACTTTTCATTATAACAGCCACCCGGAAAAAACATTTATATCATGAAATTCCTCCCATGTTCACAGCTCTTTAATAGCTGTACTTCTGGGCCATAATCGATTCATGGGGTTTATTTTTTAAAGACAAAACTGTTCAACAACAAAGGTTCTCTT